>JANHFX010019286.1:0-21207 GCA_027560015.1 Chloroceryle amazona | reverse complement strand
GTACCCCTACTATTGGGACCGGTGGCGTGCGGGAAATGGCTATTCTGTTGGTGTTCTTGCATGGGGCGGGGGGGGGGGAGGTCGGTTTCTGTCAAATTACTTTACCTCTTAATGAAACACCTGGAAACATTCAAGGTCAGATTGGATGAGACTCTGAGCAACTTTTAAAGGTCCCTTCCAAGCCAAAACATTCTATAATTCTATGATTTCATCCTGAAGTTTTATGTATCACCGTCTTCAGAGACTGGAAGGATCAAAACTGGTCATAATTACATCTTTTACACATAGTTTCTTAAAACAAGTGACGATTCAGATGCTCTAGTCCAGCTTTAATGCTGCAACAGGTTTCTTCCAACTTATCTGTGATATACCCTGAAAATGCACATTATTTGATAATATCGCAGTCAATATTCACACATCACTTGTGTGAAAGTGTCCACAGCATGTATCTGACAGATAGGTGACAACAATGCCAATTAATACTTGTTATGCTTGCTATGTTTCCATCTGAACACCGCTCTAAAACTATTACAAGAAGTGAAGGTTACTTAAGCAAAAGTCAAAGACAAAACTAACACTTTTTGCACCAGAGTCAAGGACAGGGTTTCATGCAACAGAACTTGCTGTGAGCAGTTCCATCCCCATCTGCTTGGCTAGGCAAAGCAAGATAACAAATGCTAAGGATACAAAGAACCAACCATTAACCATATCCTTTTACATATTCCCAGGCATTACTGTGTTGTTATTTAAGCAGCAAAAACCAACAATGCCCTTCCTTGTCAAAGGCTCACCATTCCTAAACCCTTCTACTACTAAAAGATCCCAATCCAATTAATCTTTGAGCTCAATTTCATAATAGCACAACAGCAGAATGTATCTTACAGAAGGCTTAACTGACATTTCAAAAAATGGAGAGTCCTCGTACCTCGAGTGGTAAAGCAACCAACCCAAACGCCCCCCTCAAACACTACTTTTGCCTAAGTTTAGCAAACATACAAGAAGTATGAGCACTGGTGTAAAAGAAACTCCTCCAAAACAGCCTTGAATCTTGTTAACGTCGTTAGTTATATTCTACAGCAGTAGCAAGAAGAGGAAAATTACTACGAATTAAAACCAACAATTCCTGTATTTAATGTTATTTAAAAATCAAAGTATTACCTCAGGCAATTACCGTGCAGCCTTTTAATATCTGTAGGGAAAAGCCTAAGGGAAAATAATTGACTTGGCTAATTTTACCCTTGGCAATTATAAAATAGCTCTGCATTTCATTACAACTACAGAATTTCACATCTAATTGTCAGCCCCAAGAGAAGCAGAGATAAATGCATCATACACAAGCTCAGACAAGAGTTTAACAACACAATAAAATTATCTTGGTAGCAGTTGTTTCTGTTGGGGTTAAAACCCTCTTTATTTTAAATTGGAGTCTATACAACAGCTATAGATGTCTGTAGAGGTTGTAGCCTACCATGGTCGGTACCACGTAGGATATAATGCTGCTCATTTCATTAGTCAATTTGCTGAGCTACCAAATAATTGCCAGCAAAAAAGCAGTACTGTGATTTTTTTTACTTTTTACATCAAAGAAAACAAAACATTATGAAGGAAAAAAGTCACAGTTATTTCACACTGCTGAAAAACAGATGCCACATTGGAAAATTCATCATTTACAAAAGAATAAATACAGTATGTTTAAATCACTGCACCTGTCAAAGATTTCTATAGCTTGTACTTCAATTTTTCTAACTTTGCTCGTAGGGTTAGACGTATGAAAAAGAATAATTTACTAAGTCAATCAGTTTCCATAATGGCATCCCACTTATCGTATGTGGAAGCTATGAAAGTATTCAGATGTCAGAAAAATGAAAAAAAAAGTGTTAAAATGTTTTGGCAGAATTTTCCGACATGCAGTATAATGACTGCTTTTTTTTTAAAAAAAAAAAAAAAAGTATTTCTCTGCACTTGTGCTTCATTCCACTGTAGGCTTGTTTTCTGGCAAGCCTTCGGGGATTATACGCTGCTGCTGCTGCAATATTTAATGATGTACTAGATGCAAAGTAATAGGTGCAACACTTCTTAAAAGTTTCCTCTTATGCTGAAACAAAAGACTCATGTAAGGTTAAATCCTTTGGTCTGTCTTGAGAATTTTACCAAGCACTAAAAAAAAATAAAAAAGAAGAATGGACACAAATCAACAATAATTAGTCAAATCAACTGCACCCCATTTTGGTTATGGTATGCCTACAATTTTGCACTGTTTAAAACTTTTTATTTAATACTTACTACCAGTTATCACCAGAATGGCTTATCCCACTATTCCAGCAGATTGACATCTAATTTCCTGTCTCATCTCCTGAATCTCAGCTCTATGTTACAAAATGACACCACTTTTGAGAGGAACTGTCACACTCATGATCAAAGCAGCAGAGAAGTACTCAACCACCACCACAAGGAGCTTTAGCGTGAGCATCTAGAAACAAAAGACTCCTTAAGCTCAAGATTCAAACTCTGTTGATCATTTGACAACCGCAGGCATGACAAACACTTATTTTACATGACGATATGGCAGCAACCTTCAGATGTATAGAAAATATCCTTGCTAAAAAGAATGTTTTCTGTTTCCACCAGAATAGCACAATGAGCTCTTCAGCCATACAGGTAGTTAGGTGCTACACTAGACTGGCACAGGGATGCCCAGGAATCTCTCTCCACCATGGGAGGTTTTAAGAACAAGCTAGACATGTGTTGACACGTCAATAATGATTTGGCATCGCTGATCCTATCCAGGGAAAAGAAGAACCAAGTAAAGAGACGACGATTTAATGTCTCCAGTCTCATTTTCTAAGGTCATATATAGTTATATACAATTTGTTTGTCATGAAAATCATTTCCCTGTTAATTTTCAAACAGTTTGGCTGAGCAGCTGGATTGCAGCTGCCCTTTAGAAGCCACTACACCCACATTAATAGGGCAATCCAATACTCAGGGGCATCCAAATGCCTAACAAAGTAATTTTATTAGGAGTAAAGAGTCACCCGAGTGTTGTGTAGACAAAGAAATGAAGCCATTTCCCCAAGAATTCCCTAAGCCAGACAAATCTTTCACAAAGCAAAAGAAAATAACAAGCCAAACATGTCTTCAGCTGGCAGTCTGCCAGAGGTACTGTCATCTGACACGTCACGAGGATACCACTGCGTTCAAGTTCCGTGAATTCACCAAAGGAACCACTCCTCCATCCCTACAGTGCTTCAGAACCCACACTACAGGTCTCACGGCAGTAATGCTATAGGACAGTGGTAACACCTTCACAGCAGCCTGTTAAGCCATCTACAGCTCTAAGGTAAGTATGCTGATTTGTAAAGGCTGCTCCATATACTGGTACAAATCAGAACAGCTGATTTTTTAAAGAGCCTCTTTCACAAGCTCCACTAAGAGTTACTCGCTCTGGCAGAAGAATAATTTTTTTTCTTTTTTACCTTAGTATTCTGCAACTGTGCAAGGCTTGTGCAAGCATTTGCTAGAAGAAAATCTCCACTCAAAACAGCCATTTTATTTCCAAACTGCATATCCTTCAGCGGGCCATCGCAGGACTTGAGCTCACCAATATTCACTATGCCACGATGCACCAGAAAGGCAGTGTGGATCAGTTCCGTAATCTCGGCCAGGCTTCTTTGGCTGAAAGAAAAGAAAAAATACAATTATTTTAGATGCTATGAATAAAAGATAGATTCTTAGGGGAAAAAAAACAACAAACCAACAGCCACATGTGTTAGACAGATATTTTATGAATTCTTGAGCGGCTCTTCTAGAAGCCACAACCAGGAGATGTTACGTGCAGAGACCTATCACTGAGTATTTCCAGGTAAGCTGTGGGTACCAGGGGTTCCATTTGGAGGAACGTTGCCCTTTTTAAAAATTCCTTCTCAAAATAAAGCTAAGTATTTAATACAGTCCTCATGATGCTTGCTTTTTTTGTTTGTTTTGTCTTCTAGAAGCCGAAGGGGCAGTGACATGAAGAAAATGCCAAGTAGAAAGTACTGGTGGGAAGGAACAAAGGACCTATCAGCAGGAGAGTCACAAGCAAGTCGATCCAAACACTGTAAGAATGCCTCAGTCAATGACTGCTCAAATGAGAGCTAAATTAATAACTGGATACCTTGCAGTTCAATCATACTAAGGGGGAAGGGTGCATGGGGAGAGGAGAAACAACTGAACACTTCAGAACTGTGTACTGATGGTATTTCACTGGTTGTTTTAGTCAGAAGAAGCAAAGGTGATTGTCCAGCAAAGGAGTAGAGCCAGTTTTATTCAGATAGGTTTACAAATCACTACTTTTTCCAGCACACACTCTGATACTTTCCGAATTTAGAGTTTTCAAATCCCTGTGAAAGGCTCGCCACAGTGGTTATTCCATAAAGGCTTGCCCTTTGTTTATGTTCATTTTTTGGAAAAGGCAAGAAAAGTCCTTAGCACAGCCCTCTCCTCCCCTCCTCCCACAATTCAACCCTGTAGTCCCTGATAGTTAGTGACTGTCACTCCAAGGAGCCCAGAGATGTCACCTTAGCTCAGAACTACAACAGGGTGATGAACAGACATAGTAACTGAGCAGGGACAAGGAGAAGGGAAACAGAGCAATGCAATGGAGCATCTTCCTAATGCTGCAAACTTAGCTATGCACAGGGCCTCCCTCACTATGAAATCTTGAGCACAGTCACATCTTTTCTGACTCAAGCAATTCCTTTTATGTCATGGAGACTTCACCTACGAGCAAATGGCAACACATGCCCTCAGCTAAGACAGATGACTAAAATGCCTTAAAGCTCAAATTAAATTGCCACCTAAGTACAAAGGCACGTTATGCTCCCTGTGTTTATTCAAAAGTGGCCAAACGCTGATTCACTGGCCAACCAAACTGCTCCATAGCTTCACATACACCTGTTGATAGCTCCTCAGGTTAGATTTTGTCTCAGTACTACGGTAGGACTGAGTCAATTAATAATGCTTCCTCTGGAAAGTGCAGATGTGTTGCAATTGCCTCAAAACAATATTAATCCAAAGTAGCCTTCTGACCCAAAGATACCTGACCTGGGAAGAGCCCCAGCAGCAACTGTTTCAAGCCAGTGATCTGTGCCAATTAGCAGGAGAGAAGAGCTAGTGAAGTCACACAGCCTGGGCAGGCAGGCAAAACGTGGATGAGCTGCAGGGAGAGGATAAACACAGGTTCCCTATGTATTTTGTCACGCACAAAACAACCTATGGTGTTTTAAAAGATGCCTTTGTAATTCACAGGTTTTGCTCCACGCAGAGAAAAACAACCTGAAAACCAAACTAGCCATTCCCCAAGCCAGCGATGAAACCCAAGGTTGATGCTGTTTTTCACAGAGTCAAGGGAGAAACCCACACAACCTGCCGCCTCAGCACTGAAATCACGCTCGGCTTGGCTCTAACAAAGGGTTAATAAAATTTCAAGCTGGGAGAAAAAGACTAACAAGACATCCCGATGCTCTTGCTGTCATTGACAGGGCAGCCCTTGGAGGAAATGTCCGTATCAATTCGGTTTATCAGATGGACAGCTGATCAACATTAAACAGACTTGCTCTGGGCAGATTGAGCTGAGCTACCTGTTATGAATAGCAATGAGAGCCCTCTGCTCCCTGCTGCCGAGCTCTGCCATTTCCGACTGCCGCAGATCCCAGGACATATGGGGATCCCTAGTGACGAGCACATAAAGCTGCAGCCAGCTCAAGCGATGGCTCATTTCCCCCAGCTGAAAGCAGGCATTAATATCCTGAGGAGATCAGGCCCGCCTCTGTGACCCCCAACTACTGAAGCAAAACGACGACTGTCCTATTTCCTCATTTAATAAGCTTTTAATGAAGGAAATCAAAATCCCCTCTCTGACTTCAGCATCGCTCTTCATGAAAAGGTTACACAAATACATCAGTGTCGTGCTTTCCAAATGCGCAGGATCTGGATGTTTTCATTTCTTTTCTTATAACCCGTTTGTTCTCCAAATGGTATTTGTATTATTTTGTGCCAACAAGAACCACATCAGGCAGATGATCTGCGTCCAATTCTGATCTTACACACTGCTCTTCCACCCTTTCTCTTCAGCAAACTAAAAATATATGAACCAAAGCTACTGCAGAAATCCCAGTCAATAGATTTCTTCATGGTTTTTCTTTTGTGATAACCTCCTTAATACTCCAGTCCAAGAAGCCCGTGGTGCTGCTGCAGGTACAGAAAGGTTCTAGACACGACTTTGCAAAGGCCAGCATCCAACACAGAAACCCCACACTGTTAGGAAGTTGCTGTGGAGTGGCTAAAACAATACTATATACAACTTTCTCAGTCTGGAGTGATTAAATAATTTGGGATTTGAAAGCAGCTAATCCCAAAATACAGAAAATTGATGTTTATGCAATGCTGCTCTTAGAACAACATGGGAGAGTACAGAAGCAAGGAGAACAGGGCAATGGAATTATAAACTCCTGCTGCTTCCATCCCGTTCCTGCTCCAGAGCCCATGTTCACAGAAGAAAAAAATGGCTGCTGCAAGAATTACCTACATGGCAAGGTAGTCCTTTGCTTTTAAAACCCTCCAAGTTCTTAAATGAAAGCAGGCTAAGAATCGGGAAAGCTTTTTCATTCAATGCTAACATACTTCCATGGTGTTCACCTCTGAAGCAAGAACTCTCTGCGAACTATCAACAAACGCCCCTGAGACTCCACTTACAGGCATCACGTTTTGAGAGATGATACTATTTTCAGCTCTACAATATTCCCTAATCTCCTCTTTTTTCTCCCCTTCCAAAAATCAACCCACATGCCGGAATTACTTTTCTAAAGGGGATGGTACAGAGGCTTGGACAGGACCTTACTACGAACTTCTGGTGGGTCACAGTCAAACAGGTACCTCCCTCTCCCCTCCTCAGCTAAGTGGGTACCAGAATGGTTGAGGTTGGAAGAGACATCTGGAGGCCATCTAGTCCAACCCCCTTGCTCAAGCAGGGACACCTAGAAACAGTCATCCAGGACCATGTCCAGGTGGGTTTTAATATCCCCAAGGATGGAGTCTCCAAAGCCTCCACTTCCGTAAACATGAGAACAGGACATAGTGGCTCATTACCTTTTCAAGTCAGTTACTATCTACCCCTTCAATGAACAGT
Organism: Chloroceryle amazona; assembly: GCA_027560015.1. Taxonomy (NCBI): domain Eukaryota; kingdom Metazoa; phylum Chordata; class Aves; order Coraciiformes; family Cerylidae; genus Chloroceryle; species Chloroceryle amazona. The sequence goes on along the minus strand of JANHFX010019286.1, from coordinate 14,039 downwards.
CTTTTCACCTCTTCTAGTCTTTGGTAACACCTTCACACTTGTTCTTTGCTCTCTTCTTTGTTTTTCCCTACTCTTTTACTTCATGAAAATCTTAATTCACAGACTCTTCTTGCCTGTGGAATATAAATTGCCTCTTGGTTTTCCGCTCTTCACTCCTTGTTCCTGCACTTTTAGTACCAGTGTACCCAACCTAAATCTCTGTAAGTGCTTGCTATAAAGTATCCCTTAGCTTGTAAGATCCTCAAGCTGTAAATGTCATCCCAGAAAATGCAAGGAAATACTAACTTCACAAGTGTATAAAAAACACCTCTCCAGCAAGGTCCATTGAAGCTGTATCAGCTGGGACTGTGAAACACCAGCTCGCAGGAAAATGCTAGAAAAATGCAAAATTAACTCATATAGACAATTAAAACAAGTGAAATTTCTATCTTTCTTTGCTCCCCTCCCCCAGTGAGGGCACACAGATCATTGACATTGAAGGATGTTTTGGTGGACTTTAATAAACTGCCAATCAGACCTCAAGAAATCTTCTGTATCTGCTCTTCTAAACTAAGGCAGCAGCCACGACATCCTGACGCCGAAGTAAGGAATGCAAGTTTTGTAGAAAGAAACCCCATGCTCATACGGGCACCCTGCCTATAGAGGACTGACGGAGAAACATTCTAAATATGCTTCTATGCAAAAAAACTGCATTTCACAAATTTGGTTTGGATTAAAATTCCTAGTTTTATGCCTTGGAGTCTGTTTCATCACAGTACCACTGTTAGTAATGGTCTTACTATGAAGAGGAACATCTCATGCAGAATTGAAGATAAATTTTAAAGGCTACAGAAAACTATATGAAATGGTAAGGGGGGTTGGCAAAATATTGAAACAAAATAGGTTTTGATAGCAAATTTCCTACGCAACTATTTAAAATTAATTTTGAAGTGTTCCTTCCTGGTATCCTGAATACCCTCTTTGTTGTTTGTGTTATCTTTAAAGACTTGCAGCTATGAAACATTAGTCGGTATGATCTCTTAAAGCGTTCTTATAAGTGACTTCAGCTCCTAATTCCCAGTCCTACTCTAGAAAGAAATAACAGCATTTTGTTAAACATGATAAAATAGAAACATTCAATAGTGCAATTGTATTGTCGTGAACAAAAGACTACTTCAGCTTAAATACTCCTCTGCAATATTTGAGATAGAAACTCAAGCTCTCAGTAACAGTGAGAAAACTTGAGGCAGTTTACCTTTCACTATCAGCTAACCCTCAGAACTATAATGGCCCTCTCAAAGAGTGATAGGTTATGCAAAGAATTATTTAAAATTAAAATAATTTTTCAATTTAACATGTTAATAGTTGGCATAATATTTCACACAAATGGGCCAAAGGTTTAAATTAGCTGCTAAAATCCATATCCTAAAATTTTCAGCAGTGGAAGGATCTGCTATGAACAAAGACGATGGAATTGATTTCTTTAAGAACTCTTATCATCAAACCTTTGAATTAAAGCAACTAACACTATATACCCAAGATCTGAACACTTTCAATTGTCAATTCAACAGTTTCCCTTTAATGAACAGCAGATTAATTTGGATGAAAAACTTTACGCTTGGGATTTAAAAAGAATAATAAATATATATATATAAATACCAGCATCCATTCTACTTTAGTGACAACTACAATCACCTATATAGACCTATGAATCTTAAAAATGAAATAGTTCTTTAGTGGAAAATTACATAGGAAACAGCGTTAAAGTAATCATCTTATGCACTGACAATGTATTTGAGCAGAACTTGGTATCTGATTTTACCACCTTTTTTTGGCGGGGGGGTGACCAATGAACAGAAAGAAAAGCTTTTGTCAAGACAGGAAGGTGCATGCACTAAAGTCCAGCTGATCCTGTATGCTCCAGTCATTGTGCTCCACCAAGATAACCCATTTAGTTACACAGCAAGAAAGGGAAGTGATTTTCACAGTTCTTTTTCCCATTCACCTCTCAAAGTCAACATCATGGTTAATAAAGCCACAATAAAAGGAACAATGTATAGTGAGTAACAAATAGCATCACGGTGATGGAAACTGTCATTCTCGGCTTTTGTCTACAGTCTCTTTTAGAGCAAATTAAAGGGCAGGGGGAGGTGCTTAAACCAGTCACCACGTGTGGCAGACGCTGTGGTTTCACTAACAGGAAAAACATTAAGGATAAAGCAGCACACTTAAGCACAGGACCAAATACTCACAGCATGACCAGGACTCATGTATTTGTTATCCAGCAGAAAATATCTACCCACTGTTACCCTTTCACAAGGTCAGAGAAAACGACTTCTGTGGTTGCTCTTATCTAAGCTACTGTAGGGGTATTTTCCACCTGAGGGATAAATGAAGTGGCAAGATATCAATTCTATGAAGTTTATTGAGCATGCTGTTTAATTGCATTCCTGTCACTCCATTTATTTGTAAGCTGGCTACATATCCTAACTCTTTGATCTTTCCTTCCTAGCTTCTAAAGTTTTTGAAGTAAAACTTCTACCTGTATTTCTTTGTGCATTTTTTCTTCTTTACTCTTCAAAAGACCTCACATGTTCATTCTGTATCTCCCCACCACTGAATATTGCTTAATTTCTTTCCCCCCTTCTAATTTATCTTGGTAAAATCCCCCCTTAGCCCATTATGGGATTTGAAATGTTTTCTGATTTTTAGTGGGCAGTTCAATTCATCAAGCCAGTTTTCCTAAGACTTGTGGGAGGTCGGCAGGGAGGGAGACGGGTACTTGAATTCAGGCTCCTGTCCCTTATCTTAATGCAGAAATCACGGAGGAGGTTTTGGCAGTCTTGACTTCACTGATAACTAATTTAGGTTTACCACAGAACAACCACTTCCCCCTTTGTATTCCAGACAGCAACATGAAAGTTAACCCATTTGTATATCCAACTGCCAGAGATCCACATTTGCATCATCATCTCCCAGCAAAATGAAGCCTTAAGTGGTGAATTTCAGAGTCTGAAGGCTCTGTCTGGCTTACTCCTAGTACTTGGCATTAGTGGCCAGCAAAGCAATAGCGATCACAACACAGCATGTTCTTCTTGTGCTGGATGGCACCGTCACAGCGATTCCAATTGCACAGGCGAAAAGAAAAACATTCCCACCTGGAAGAAAAAGCATCAATTCTGGGAAGCGGGTGGAGAGATTCTAGACAAAGAACTAGCAAGAATCACTACCTCAGGTTCAGAGTAACAAAACAAAACCAACCAAACAAAAAAGGTCTATTAATGAGAGAAGCCAGCAGAAAAATACCACCAGAATCTAAGTCAGAAGGATGTTTTCCAGGACTTTGAGGCAGACATGGAGGTCGGGGCCAATAAAAAAAGAGATTAAGAGGAAGCCTTAACATTAGAGGTAGCTAGCCACTGTAAGAGTCAGAGAACCACTGACAATCCAGCTGTGTGACAGATGAGAAGCAGATGAGCTGGGCTGACAACGTAAGGACTAAAGCTTAATCTAAGTTAGTCAAACCAAAGGAAAACACAAGAGTATTCATCTGAAGATGTGAAGAAATTAGTAAGAAATCTGGAAAGAGGTTTCTTGGATTACTTGAACAATGATGCTAAAAAAATCAGTAATAGAAACCCAGGGCTACTAATTTATAAGCACATTGTCAAAATGATAAAAATGTTGCATTATTAAAATCACACAACATGATCTTAAAAATCACTGGTTATCCCTACAGGAAGATTAGCTGAAGTAAAGCTGTCAAACGCAATATTGTCTTTTTGTAAGGCAATTATCAAGACTTAACCTTGCAATAAATAAAAGACGAGTTGAAAGCCTCGTTGGTGTCTGCTATAGATTTTATTAACAGCTATGTAGACCATATCAAATATTACATCAACATAGTAAGAGCTGTTTACTTCTTTAAAGGACCTACTTCCCTCATTTTGTAAATCATGAATACTGTGAATAACATATAGTGGCAAGAGAACGTATTGTCACAAGCTGGAGTTTCTAAAAGGAAGTTGCCTAGCTCAAGAAATGTTTCATTCAACTTTAAACGAGTATTATAAATTTACTTTGTTACCAAGAGTTCATATCAAAACTAAAAATTTAGGTCCAAATGGACATGATTTCAATACATTTGTTATATGAAAATAATATAATCAAAACCAGTAAACAAACTTTCTTTATGACATATAATATTCAGAATCATATTATACATATTTCCAATGATAAGCTAAAACAGTTAAATTAAAACAGGAAATGGTGAATACTTTTTGTAAACTATTCAAGAAGATTTTGCTTTATGACCAAAAAAGCCACAATTTCCCAGTTAAAAAGACTAAGCTGATTAAAAACAAAAAGCCAAAAAATTGTGGCTTAGACAAAGCCAAACCAGCTATAAATCCTTTTCTCTCTAGCTCAAATAAACTGGAAAACTGATAGCAACAAATGCAAATCACAGAAACTAGGCAAGAAGAAAAATGATAAAGGAACAAATGTGAAAATGCAGAGCTGGATAGGGAGCTGAGCAAAAGCAATTTAAAAATGATATACTAAAAACCCCTCGAAGTCAAGAAGAATTTTAAGAACTGCATTGGTCTATCAGGTAAGTTTGGACAGGAATCTAACAATTTAAAGGCAAGGGATTTTAGAAAGCCTGTTATATGTTTCAGCAATATATTTACACGACCAGACAGAAATATCTTCTAGCCCAGTAGAGAGTAATAATGCTCAGAAACAGCAGTGGCAGTTAAGATTTTAGTTAGTTAGGTCCACAGGACTTGTACTCAGGAGAGAAGGCAACAGAAAAGGAATCAAACAGCTGATGAACAGCAAAGAAAATAAATAATCCTTAACGCAGAGTCACCAGATCTGGTTCAATCTGCTTTATTCAAGTAAAAATATGCATTTGAAAAAAAGATCAGTTGAAGGATCTCAGAATTACAGAAAGTAGGCTATATACACACAGGACCAGGGACTCTTTGGGGAGCAAAACACTCAAGGCTTGGAAACTGGAGGAAATAGGTTGAAGGAATAGATCATCCCAGATAATCAGCTAAGATACAGGACACCACTGTCATCAGAAAGGCTGATAGGATCCACTGATGATTTAAGGGAAGAACACTAGCCAAAACAGCATTTCTGTCAACCCTGCTGCCAGTAAAAATCATTACTGGGGAACCCCATTGAGGAAGAATTTAGGAAGGCAGGAAAGAGTTGAGGAGTCATACCAACAATTAGAGTAAAGAAAACAAAGTAAGAAACTAAATCTCATTTAATGTAAGCACAAGGCTGGTACTGAACCTGTAGGCTGACTTGGTCACAGCCATTTAAAGAAAGTTGAAGTATTTACACTACAGAAAAAAATTCAAGAGAAGAAAATACTCAGATTATCAAGAAAAGGTAAAATAAGAACCAGTAGCTTGAACCTAAGCAAATTCAGAAAAGAATAAAGTGAAGGCACTTTCCAAAATCTGTTACAAAGAGCAATGAGGGACTCTTCATGGCACAATTCAAGGCAACACCTGACGAAATCCCATTTAGGCAGGGGTATTAAAGCTGATTCAAGTTGGGGAAATCTTATCGCCTGTTTTTCACTGCAAGCCAATCTGACTATCAAAATCACATCTCTTAGTTATTCATGAACCACAAAGCTAAGGGAAGGAAACTTTTCAGAAAATAAACAAAAGACAACTTAGATTTGGCAGCAGATAATGTTCATTCCTGTGTCTGAAACTTCCTATTGGCCAGAAGCCCATTTTCTTTTAAGGAAGTATAGATGCTTTCAACATTGGGATTTCCAAATGCATTTATTTCAGCCACATTAATTGGAAGAAACATCAAAACCAGAGCCACTTTGCCCATTACAGTTACCTCCCCTTGCCAGTGCAAGAGCATCCTAAGCCACCAGCAGGCTGAGAACCCATTCTTTTACCACAGGTATATTAATTCTCTCTTACAGCAGAAGGAGAATAAACATTTCATAACTCATTTTAAGCAAATCCACAAGAGGAAACAACCTACATTCAGGATTCATGTCTGTCTTCACACATTCAGGTATTCACATTGGCAATGCAACGTATTTGGCACTGTACTAACCCGGGAATACACACAAGAATTCCCACAAAGAATTCCCACAAAGAACAGGAGATAAACAGAGACCATCTACAATACTGCTGTGTATATATATAAGGGTATTTTACCTAAGTATACACATTTTCTTTAATTACAGTTTTCCATATAACCATTAGGGGGTTCTAGCCATGCAAGTCCCATTTAGTAAAGGCAGCATGTCAAATCAGAGTTGACAATTACAGGCTATATCAATACACATTATGCCAGATGGTAATGAGCCATACACAAAGGGCCAGCCATCCAAAATAATCACACCATTTTCCACAGAAATGTTGAAGAGGTTATGGTTTATTACACAGTGCTCATTAGATATACAGTGGCAGCATTAGCAATTTTTCCTTCATTTGTGTCTCATTTAAGACTCTGCTCCCACAAACCCATTCAAATTAGTACACAAGGTTAAAATCATTATGGTCAGAGGGAAAAAAATTAAGTTGTATTTTTATTTTACAGTAATGGTGGATCAAAGGTCCCTGGAATCTATTATTCTCTCAACTATTATCTAACACAGGATACTAAAAAGAAAGAAATTCACTGTCATTTGCTGTGAAGAAAGATAGCCTACTTTAAATAAGCAAACTCTGTATTAATTAATAACACTAAGTGAAAAAAACAGTTAGGTTGTGACACAAAGTGACAAAAGTCATAAAACTAAAAGTTGAAACTGAACTTTTGGCCTTGGCTTTGAACCTTGAACCTTCTCACCAGCTTTTCAATCTGCTGCTTTAACAGCATAGAAAGATGTGCGTCCAAAACGCAACTCATCCTTCACAGCAGGCTGGGAAAGCAGTTGGAGTGACATCTCTGAGAACACCTATAAGATGATTTAAAGTACCTTTCTACCCAGATGCATATGTTGACTTCCAGCTAGAAAATGACTGTGGGAGACATGCATTTTTCCCGCCTTTTTGTGTCTATAGAAGGTAAGTGGGTGAAAAGATGTAATGGGGCAAACGGGAGAATTTGTGAGTACAAGCAAGGGTATGTTTGAAAATGTGCCAATGTCCCCTAAACTTCCAAGTGACAGCCAGCATTTGGAAGTCAAAAAAGTGCAAGAGAGGGAGGACTCGAGCACTGGCCATGCCACCTGACAACACAACTTCAGAGAACCAGCTTCTCAGTCCGAGCTCCTCTTCTAAAGCATCACTCAGAAATCTGGGTCTTGTGTCAGGCAGGCACCTGGATCCCAAGGCCAGGGAGGGTATCCTCACATCTCCTTCCTGGGCTGCTCCTGCCGAGCTATTCTGTGGTTACACAAAATGCTGAATTATTCATTCAGCCAGATGGCAAGAGTGAACGAAGGCAGTCAGTCTCCAGGAGACTACAGGAGAGAAAGACGGGACACCTGGACTCCAGCTCCTGCTGCACAAAGTTAAGGGTGAGGAAACAACATTAATTACTCAGGCGTACCTGACCTAGGTGTTCTATACCCCTGTGTGAAGAGATTTTTTTCTGGAAATTCAGACATTTGAAATTCAGATGGAGGATTTGCAACCTGTCAAATACTTAAGTGAGCCAAACCTTGACTTCCCACATCCTCAGTGAATGCTTAGTCAGTGGCTGAAGAACAATTAACAGCACATCTCGACTTTAGGAAATCCCACAGACATAATATCTTAGCCCAAAAAGTCTTATCCATGTTTTGCAATTGTTTGAAAGCTAAAAAATCATGTTTTGTTTAATAGGGTGTTAAAAAAATGCAGCTTACAACATTAAAAAGAATTCCATTTCTTCCAGGCAATGCAAGCCTATGACAACTGAACAATTTCTCTAATAATCAGTTATTCATCAACAACAATATTTTGCATCACATTCCTTCTACTGCCTGCCATTTGTACACTTATCTGATTAGTGACAAAACTTTTTACCCCAACAAGGTGTCATTTTTGCAGGAAGACACCAGCAACTATGAAACCAATATGAAGCTTGTGCAACAAGAAACAAATGTCAGCCCCGAACTCATTATAACATGCAAAGAGTGTTAGGTTAAGCTGAAGGTAATAATAAGGCATTTGAACGTGATGGGGTGAAGAAGAGCAAACCAAAAAAACAGTTTAAGAGTAAGCTAGCATAAAGGTCTTCTTTTTGGCTTACTGAAGGGAGCAGGTTGCAGATATGATAAATATGAGTCTAAAAAAGGGTAGATGGGAGGTAATCAAAAGCTTTGGCAACAGCTCTGTAGCATTGCCTTGGAAAAAATGGGATGGTAGCACACACGTCTGCAAGCAAAGACAGCAAGACTCAGAACTGAATACGGTGTGTTGATGAAGGATTAGATTGTGGATTGGATAACAGTGGTGTCACCCAAACAGAAGTCAACAGGAACACAATGATGGAGAAAACCATCTATTTTGTTAAGGAAATGACTACAGGTCCTTCACTTACTACAGTAGCAGGTGTTGGTCAGAGTGCTTATGGTATGGCTTGGATGCCCATCCACCCAGGACTACCCAGATCTGCAATATAGGTCCTCAACAACAATATCCTCCTATTATATCCATTCCATAACAAGTTTCAAATTATGGTTTAAAAATAATTTTGACCGTTCTGTGTTTTTATTTAAGCAAAATATTGAAATGCTTGCACTAAAACCAACTGTAAAGATATGAAGGGAAATAAAAGGTCTCACTTGCAGGTAAATGGAAGAAACGGGCAACTAACAATTAATTTCACGACCACACTTTCTCTTACCTTTATTTAGCTGTTTCTCAGAGCTCCCAGACTTTGAAGTGTGGCTATCATTTTATTTGCAATGACTGTGGGAGACAGTATGAAGCAGCACAACAGAAATGCCCATCCCTGTGTACTGTCAACTACGCAGAGACCACCAGGATGACTTATCACGCTGCGTGTTTCTCTGAAATATCTCTGCAGAGCTTGTCTATAATTGTATTCAATGTAGCTGAAAGTTAAGGTGCAGTAACCTTGACATTAAAGCCCTGCTACTAATGACACTTGAAATACACTGAACCTTTTTATGTGAGAGAAAAGAAGGTAACTTTTATGCAGTGAAGAACGAACACCTGAAAAATGAGCAGTCCTGTTAGGAGAATAGATTATTCACAAGTCTAACTGCACAGGCATTAAAAAATGAAATGTGAACCATCAGAATACAGTGAAGCAGATAGCTTTGGGGTTTATTTTATGTATGAAAAATAAGGTGTTTTTTTTCTTTATCATGCTTATATAAAATGTACGGTCTATCCTGAAATACAAATATCCAACTCACAGGGCGGGGGGGGGGGGGCGGGATAATTAAAACATACTCTATTTGTACAACCACAGATACCTCATATACTCCAAGGAAACCTGTCCTATTCTGAACAGCTGTAACTGCATTTATGCCAGCAATTAAAAGCCTGGTTATCACACCAGCTCTCCTCTCCCCTCCTGAACTTTCAATGTTCCAAACTGGATACAGACATTAATACCATATATTAAAATGGTTTATTATAGGGATGTTTTTGCTTTTTCACAAAGCAGAAGTACACAGCAGATGGATATTGCCTGCGATGTATGAGGAATGAGACTAGTAGCTAAAGGAAGACGGCAGACTTCTCGGAGACCTTGCCCCTTACACCAGGTGTGTTGACAGAATCGCCAGCAGGGAAAGGATAATAAACCTTTTGGAGCAAGGCAACAACTGCTGCTTCTGGGACTGTATCAGCAGGATAACAAGCATTTGGTGCTATTGTTGTCTGCAAAGTTTTATCATCATTATTAGTAGTATATATTTTATGCAAATGGAGTACTGTGATATTGAGAAAACGTGTCTTTTAATGAAGAAAACCCTACCTATTATTGTACTGTTGGCATAATTTCCATCTATTTTTACCTTATTTATAGCAGTTTGTCCTGGGTTCAGCTGGGATAGGGTTAATTTTCACAAGAATCTGGGAGAGGGCACAGCCAGGATAGCTGACCTGAACCAGCCAAGGGGACATTAGATACCATGCCACACTCTCAGTATATAAACTGAGGGATTATAGCTTGGGAAGGGGCTGTGCATTGGATTCTTGGGGGTGAGCAACTACATAGGGCAGCACTTGCTTTATATATTCTTATATTAGTATTATTGTTGTTATTGCTTCTTCTCTCCTCCTGTTGTCTTACTAAACTGTCCTTATTTCAACCCATGTTTATCCTTTTCCTTCAAATTCTCCTCCCCATCCCATCTTGTGGTGCTTCTGTGGTGCACTGCAGTTGTAGCTGCCTGGTCCTAAACCATGACACAATTCTATAAGGTATCTGAAAATCTAATGCTTTCATTCCTTCTCACTCCTTTCATTCTTTCAACTCTTCACATTTTAATAAGGGATAAAATGGCATCAACCAACTCAAGTAACTCCTGGTGGAGAGACAGCTATATGCTAATAAAGCACTTTCAGGAACAATTTCTGCAGAATTCCTACCCGAGTCCATAAAATAGGATTATTTAGTGATTGCAGCCACTACTGTAAGTTTTGCTAAACTACAGTTTGCACAGCGATTCAGCTGAACTTTTTGTACTGGTTTTGTTGCATGGATATGAGAAACCAGAATGAAATTTCAGCTGTAAGAAACTGAAGTAAGCTGTCCACAGAACACCGTTTTGGTGAATTATGAGAAAGAAACCAGAAATGCTGTACAGTCTATGAAACTTCCTTGTATTTCGTCCCTTCCTGGAAATATTAGATGCATAATTTATTTGGCTGCACCTTCTCTCTCCACAAAAACATACACAAATTTGGCCAAGTCTTTGGAAAAATTAACAACTACAACTGCAAATACTTGAATGGAATTCAAGAGTTGGACAATCAAGCTCCAAAATCTCACGTGCACAAAAGATGCTCCATAATCATGCTGTCAGTGCAGATCAGAAGTTGGCAATTGCTGCAAACCTTAGGAAAAAAAACCGGAACCTTTCTGATCTCTCTCCTGACTGCCTAAGCATCATCTCAAACACAACAGGGTTAAGATAACATGTTGTATTAATATTCTTTAAATCTCTAACCCCTTATTGCTCTTCTCAAATCACTGATCACTGTCATCATACATATTTTTAATAACTTAAACTCTGAATGAAACCATTATTGTCAAATCTGGCCTTGCTCGTCTTGCAATCCATCCAGACCTGAAAACTTCTATTAACTTAAATTATTTAACTTTCCTCTTAATTTAATAGCCAAGGTGCAACATAACAAGGACTAATATTTTCCAATCTACTGAAATACCATCTCATGCTCATGGAAAATGTTGCTGCAAAGATGATTTTTATTAATGAGTCATTTTCATTAGGTTAATTCTTGTTATTGTTCTTTAGCAATTTATCTTCCACTACTGCATCAAATAAAAAGCTTCTGCTTGTGAAGATAAGATCTACCATATGCAGATGTCAGCATGTGCTTTTATTTCATAGTCACTGTCTGCTTAAAAGGGAGCCAGTCCAAAACTTTGTTTCTCCCAATCCAGCTGTCACCACTGAATAAAATTCAGGTTCTGAAATAAGGAATTTTTAATTTTATATTCTTTCCCATTTCTAATTCAACTTAGTACCTTTTATCCCTACCTTCAAAAAGACAACAAATCACCATAATAATAACAGAAAAACACTCACATAAAAGGTTCTTAGACAATCTTCTCTTGCCTGTCTTCCTGCTTTTCATGCCAATGAAAAATTTTGTTACCTTGAGCAATCTTGGCTATAGCACTACAAGAAGTGGTAACTTCTGTCTTTCCTTTTATTTTCCTTACCTACCTGCTATCTGCATGTGCTCCCAGGCTCACCTTTATATCAGAATAAATTACAAATAACCCAACCTCTCTGTCCAGCAACAAAATGTTGTCTGCACCACTCCCAATAATACGCTGGGGTTTTTTGTTGTGATTGCTTGAGAAGTATCTCGGAGCTGTCAAATTCCACACAAAAAATGACTGATGGTTAAAGGCCAGATACCAAAGAAGTGATCAGAAATACTCATTCACTTACTGTATAATGTGATCAGAAACCAGAACGTGCCATTATTTCTAGTGGAAGGGAATGGGTGTTGTACAGTCTTTAGACAGTTTCCCAAGCTCTAAGCAAAAAAGAATACCTTGTGCGCTAGGAGAACATCATTCATTAGCTGTCAGGCCCACTCTTTAAGTAAACATCCCAAAACAATCTGTTACCAAGAGAAGCAACATATTCCCCATAAATATCCCATATGCCAAGGTTCACTACATATTTTTATATATGGATACTTGAGGAATATAATGATCTCCTCCTCAACTCCACCCCAGCAGATGAAAAATGTTGTTGTTTCTTCAGTTATATTGTATCAGAGTACTGACTGATATTAAGAAATTAATTGGTACAGTAAGCCTTGTAATACTTAATTTCATATTACTACAATTTTCCAAGTATTGCAGAAATTTATATTGAAACTGCCTAATTGCACTGTAAAATTTGCCAAGGGAGAAGTTAATAGGTTGTGCCTGGAAAGAGGACAGCTGGTACTTCAGCAGATGGGAAGGCATGTGAGATAGTTTGTGACTGTAGGACAAATAAATTACATAGATACAGTTACTTAAGAACTTGCTGTGAAGCAACTGGTCATATTGACATCATAGCTCTGAGGGATAAGCAGTCCCCAGGGCTGTTGTGTGTTTTCCTCACAGCACTGGATTGCACTTAGGTGATGGCTGGACACTTTTTTTAGGGGGGGCTTTTTTTTTTGTGTGTGTGTATGTTTTTTCTTTTTTCCCTCCTTTTTTAATGTTATTTTTATTTAAGAAAGCGTGAAAGTTCTGAAACAAAAATTTGTTTCCAGGGAAATATTTTGCAACAAACCACCAAAGAACATCACTGGTGTGTGAAGATGACAGGCCCCAGAAAGGCTGTTACCCAGAGCTCATCCAGCTGGACTTTCTTTGAAAAGTTCCCCCAAGGGTGAAGGCAGGACTTTGTTACTCCCACAACTGCTCCTGACCCACTGCAGAATTCCATCAGTGCTGCTCTGGTTTGGGATGCTATGCTGCACATCATGGTAGTCCAGTACTCACTTCACAAGCAGTGGGAGGAGGAAGCTCTAGGAAGAGGGTGGTCTGGACAGGCAGAGAGACAGAAGGCAGCATTATGGTTCCTCCAAGGTAAGCCATCTCTCCTGTGCTTTCTATGATATTGAAAATTACCTATTTCAGTAAAAATAAAGCCAATACCCTTTGTAATGTACACCCAGAGTTTACCTTGCTCAGCTACCTAGTGCTAAACAGAACGATTCTGAACAAGATTTGAGTCCATACTTCTGCACGGTCTTCGGTTAGCTTTAATGCAGTACCTTGATTTATTCCACAGCATAAGGAGAACACCTTTTCTCATTCAGCATGTAATTGCTGTATTTGCACATGCTACGTACACTGAAAACACTAAAAAGTTAATGATGAAAAGTACTGGTTGTAATGAATTAGTAATTTTGTTAGATTTGTATTTGGAGTTGATTTTTATTGTTGTGGGTGAAGGATGATCAATACGAATATGTAATCAAGCTGTATGTGCTTTCTTCTCCTGAGACTTGGCTTGTAAATGAGATGAAGAATCTCACAGGAGTCATCCTGGAGAGTAAAAACTAAATAGAATAATCACTTAGATTTCCTCTCACTAAAAGCTAAGGGAAAACTCCCAAGGACTGGGAAACAAAATTCTACATTTCTTAAAGATAAAAGGCAGTACTGCTCATACTCTGAGATACTTTTCCCATTATCTTTCACACAATTTTGTCTGGAGCATCGTACCTCTTAATGTACTTAGATATTGAATATTTTAGGACCGTGCATTTTCTCTATCGGTTAATTAGCTAGCTTTCCAACTACAGGCTAGTTGGGATAGCACACCATTGCTGAAAGCCAGCCTTCCAGAAGAAAGCCAGAAGAACTCTAAGTCCCAAAGGAAATCATTTTTA
>JANHFX010019285.1:0-80905 GCA_027560015.1 Chloroceryle amazona | reverse complement strand
GGGTGGCCCCTGCGGCCCGGGGGCGTTGCCTCCGCTGCTGCTCGGCTCGGAGCTTTGCTCTTCCTGAGGGAAGTTTTCCCCAGCTTTCACTGTGCAAGCCATTACCCCCCCGTGCCTTTCTCACCTGTCACTCACTCACCTTTTGCCCCTACCCGCTGCTGTTCCCCTCACCAAGAGCCCGTGGCCTTGGCAGACTTTGTACGGTACCCAGGATGGCAGTGGCACCTGAAAGGGCTCGTCCGTGTGGCCTTAGGAGGTCAGCCCGTTTGGGCTCCTGGAAAGCTGCTGGCTGTCAGTCGGAGCAGCAGGGCAATGAGGGTGCAGGGCTTACCCCACCGGGCCAGGAAGCCCAGCCCAAGCCTGCTGGCATCTGCTTGCTCTGAAGGAAACGCAGGAAACATCACAAATGGGATTGTGTATCAGAACTCTGCAAGTAATGTGCCCTCTGGGATCTGTAGCAAAATAATCCAGCCAGGGGCCCAAAGTCCTCCAAAGCGCATCAGGTCTATTCGTGAAGGAAGCTAAATGTGCTTCTGCTTCAGCAACAAAGAGGTGTTTGGCTCCTTTTGACATGCCCTGTGCTCTGTCATTACTGTCCTTACACGGCCATTAAACCAAGCAAACCACGGAGGTCAGATTAGAATTGAGTGCCAATTGTCCCAGCCTTGCCGCAGAGAGTATTCTCAATTGTCAACGTTCAAAGTAAGAATTGAGGAGAGAATTAAGCCCTCTCTACCAGAGAAGATGCAAACATAAAACTAGAGCATTGCCCAATTACAAATTTCTAGAACAATAAATTAAAGCTTCCCAAGGAAGGAGAGAAAAAAAAAAAAGGGTATGTGAGCAGCATAGCCCTGGAGAACTGAGGGTCAAGGGATGAGCTAAGATACTGTTAAGAGAGGGAAAGCATGACTCAGAAGCATTACAATATATGAGAAATACTTTTTAAAAAACCTTTGAATCCCACAGGCAATTAATTAAGTTTCAGAAATTCCCTTAACAACTTTGTAACTTCATTTTCAGCAAAAGTGAAAGCCCTTGAAAGTTGGCTGGTTAGTTCTTCTGCTTCACCTCTGCAGAAAACAGTCTGTCATTGGAAGTGTCTGTCTATGTCAGATACCAGGCTCAAATTTAGAGAGACAGAGGAATGAGTAAGTACTGTCACCATATAACACAATATTTGTATATACTGACTTTACAGATGGCAATGTTGTAGTTTTAAATGGGTATCCATTAGCCAAGTACAACTTCTTCTATTCAAAAACCAAAACAGAACATTTTTTAGCAATGATTCATAACAAGAGGTGGACAGACTTAATTTTTTTTCCAATAAACGATGTCTAGAAATTGAACTTTCCCTTCTATATATTTAATAATGATCTTTAATCTGCTCTACTTGTCATGTACATGGTTATACAATAAACTTCTTTACAGCTGATGTGGGATAACGGGGCTCCATGAGCCTTTGTGGCAGTTTTGTTCAGTGCACATCAGCTCCTGAAACCATTAGGACAAAACAGCTGCTTTCAACTCAAGGACCAGAAAAACAAGATAACCTTATGCACATATGTAATATGTAGGAAGACACATCAGTAACTCTTTAGTGCCTTAAGACACTCCTGTAACTGTGCAATTGAATAAAATCTAAGTGTTAAGGCATTTAGGAAAATACTAGGAGAAAACCTTACACACAGGTTCAGTTTCTGCCCGATTCAGAGATTCCTGGAAATTCCACGAACCCATGAATGAGATGTTAGTACAAGGAGAGTGGTGATGGAAGCTGAAGGCTTACCACCTTCCAGGAAATGCTTGGCATTTCTTAGGATCAAATCCTTTTAAAAATTCTCCATAGAAATCACTCCTTTTCATTTTGACAGCCCTCTCATATTGGCCTTGGTTACAATTCTTACAATAACATAGTTCTCTTGCATAACCCACAGGCCATAAAAACTAGTTACCTATATTGTTCATCGACAAAAACCCATTGTGGTCTAAGTTATAAGGCTTTGTAAAGTAAGACATTTCTTTTGAAATCTTTTACTGCTTCTTTTTTTTCCCCCTAGGGAAAACTATTATCTGCTTCAGCTGCTGCTTGAAAAATGAAAACACATCTCTTTCTGTCAGGACCTGAGGGCACTAATAGGCTTTAACAGTCCTGACCAGCCTCACCTGGGCCCTTCTCTCACACCCACCCATGGGCCCAGGAGTCCCATTTTAGCTCAGCCTGGGGGTGGGTTTAGCTGTGTTGGAGGAGAGTATGGCTCCAGTTCAGCAGTGCCCGTGCCTGGCTGTGGGGTGGGTCTGTGAGTCTTGCATTGTAGACTTGTTTTCTGCCCTGACTCTGGATCTTTCTTGCCACTATGGATGCATTTGGTGATTGCCGGGCTGTGTCCGACTCTGGTTTCTCCCAGTGGGCTTGTCTTCCTGGCTTGGCCTCACGTTCTAGAGTTCCTTCTTGATGTGGACTCTGGGTTGAACCTGGCTGCTCCCTGGGCCTGCCCTGCTCGCCTTGCTCAGGTACGGTGGGGCTGGATCACTCTCCTTGGGGCTCCCTGTCCAGTAGGGAGCAGCCATCTCTTGCTGCTCTCTGGTGCTTCATAGACGTATGAGAACACTGATCCAAAGGTACAGGTCCAAGATTTCTTTTCCTTGAAAAAAAAAGCCCTTGCTAAAGTTTGAAAACTAAATTATTATATTCTTATAAAGTAATTTCTATTTTTTCTTTGTTGAAAACTGAATGTTATGATTAGAAAACTGGAGATTGAAGGAGACTGGTTCCCCTTTAGTAACTGTATTTTATGTCTTCAAGCCAAAAAAAGAAGTGTATGAAAGATGGAATGTCAATTAGTCTTTGTTTACCTTGTTCAGATGTTAAGTAAAACTAAAATACGTATCCTGGATTCTCTGCTCAATAATTCCACTGTAGACAGACTGATTTATGATGGATGTGATTATAGTCCCATGGCTTAGGTTTTGGGGTTTCTTTTTCAATATTTGCAGATCTGTGTAGAGTGCCATGTAAGTGTATGTAGGACAAGAGCCTTAAATGAGCAACAGTCTGTGCTGCTCTTCAAAAGAATAGCAGAACTGTAATTAACTTCAAAGGGAGCAAGACAGAGCCTTGCATTTCCAGTGAAGTCTGTTTGTGCCCGCGTAGCTCTCATCCTAGGGATATTAATACAGAAGCATTACTCCCCACCTATCACAAAGGTATCATGACTGAGCTTTTATTCTTCTGTGTAATAATGGGCTGTATACACAAATTTTTCTTTTCTAAGCATAGTTTTTGCACTGAGATATTTTAAAACCTCTATCAAAACCGCTAAATAATGCCTCTCTGCTTAATGGAAAAAGGCCCTTTTCAGGTTGATATTAGGAAAAAGGCTAAGCAATGATAAGAGGCCTCTTCCCCTGCTTTTCTTTCAAGGGTGGTGAATTAGCAGTGCTTACGATGTCATAGCACAGTGGTAAGCTGTGGTGCAAGCTCTAAATGTGTTTTGTAATACCTTAGAAGAGAGTTTGCAAAATGAGTTCAAACGAGAGTATTCCATTTTGGAGATTTCCTAAATTGCATAAGGTATGGGAAAAAGAAAGTCTGCTGTAGCTACTTAGTAAAAAAGCAGAATCTTTTCAGCTTTCACACTAGCTCTTCAATTATTTAGACCCTCCAAATAGACAATTCTATATAGCAATTCTGAGCCTTGTTTTGTTACAGCTCCCAAAGCTGTCTCTTTAAAATTCAGTACCGTTGTTCAATTGCCAGAGCTGTAGCCAGTGTTTAGCTTTAATCTTAATTTTACATAAATACAATATTGTTTTATAGAATCATCTGGCTTTAAGTACATGAGGCTTGTACACAGAGGCCATAGAATAGATTCTGTGCTCTCAGCTGAGCAGTTTAGTTAGTGGTCTGGTGTAAGGCTCGCTGGCTTCAGCGTTTCGTTCCTAATTCTTCACATCCTCAAGTGCTTGTTTAATTTGCCTGCAGTGAGTAGTTTGCTAGGTAATGAAATGAAGGGCTGAGCAGGATAGATGTCTTTGAGATCAGATCATGGTAATTCTTGTTTCAAGTGATTAAACTTTCTATATTGAATAGTTCTTAGAAATAATGGTTCTGAAATAAAAGGGGTTTTATTTAGATGTCTAGAATCAGAGCTTTTATGATAAATCCCTGATTTGTATGTCATCTTCTATCAACTTTAACAATATTTGTAACTATAAATTTGTCCCATAATATAGTATTTGTCCCATAGTGGACTGGGTCTATTCCTCAGATACTTTTTTTTAAAGGAAAATAATTTTTAAAATCTTCAAGAGCATTTTTTTATGATTTCAGTACATAGTTGAAGTGAATGTGACACTTTCAGTCATGGGTCCTAAGTACAGTGTTGGAAGCTGCTTATGTTAATTAAACATTGATTTGATTTGCTTTATGTCTGATGTTTGGCGATGCTTAACAGAATTTGATAATAAAAGTGGAATATAGTACATGGGTTTATATGTAAAGCAGGTTGGCAGCATACAGGCTTCAGTTTTTCCCTTTTTGTTGGGAGAAATGGCAACAAAACTCTGTTTTGGTATGAAAAATAAATGTGCATGTTAGCCAAAGTTATTCCTACCCCTTTACAAATAGCCCTTTCCTTATTTTGTCTCATCCTTGCTTTGAGAAATCGCAGTTGGTGGTTCAGTTCCTAGGCAATACTATTAGTATGTTACCCAGTTCATTTAGTCCCTTAATATTCCTTCTCGTTAAGGCTCAGATGGCATATTAGAGGAAAATGAGGCCAAAGATTTAAGCAGATACTTTTAATTAAGTCTGGCTCTAGTGTAAGATGGACAGAATCCTACAGGACAGCCTGTGAAGCTAATCTTTTCTTCACAAAACTTTAAGCTTAAGGAACAAATTACACAATGTAGTAGAAAATTCTTCCTTATATCTAAACTGATGTTTGTAACTTTTCGTCCTTCATTGCTGAAGCAGATTTTTATGTTTACATGAACTCGGATGTCAAAGCAGTACGGTCTTAATTAAATTACCTCCTAGCCTGCAGAAATAAGGCTGAATATAAAAGTAAGAAGCTATCTCACCATTTTCCTGCTTGCAGTAAAAATTATTAGATCTTCAAACATCCTGAAACAGAGCAAGGAGGAAGAGGAACAGAGGTCGTCGGGAAGGAGAAGTTGCATGAGTCAAATGTGGCGGAAATACAAAAAGCAGTTTGTATTTTATTTATGTGTTTAATCACAGAAGTTGAGTGAGAAATGTAATGAAATATTTGTGATCCTTTGAGGGAGAACATCTAACTTTTCATCTGTCCTGACAGGTTTATAGATGTTGGGCTGAACTCACCTGTGCTCTTAGATTGTGAAGTGTCTACAATACTATGTGAACTTTCTAGTTTTCATTGCTTACTTTTTTTTTCTTCTCCATCATAAAAGATTAGATAAATAGCTCAATACAGCCCAATGAGTCTGAGCTCTGCAGTGCTTAGGGAAGTAAATGACCTGAAGCGCCAACAATCCAAGGTTTTTATTGAAGTAGAGGCCTGTTTTCTTGTAACTGGATTATGTGTAAAGTGTTATGTTGTCCATGAGTGACCTTGGCATTGCCCCGGATGACCAGTCTCTCTCTGTCTGTGTTTATTCCAGCCCCCTTTAAAACAGCTTCAGGCATTTGCTGAGTTAAAGGATTTACCAGATCATATGAGGAGGAGTTAAGGATGCAACCTAGTTATTTACTATGTAAATGTTACTTCTTTTACAGTTAGTATTTAAATCTACAGGGATGAGTGTAGCCTGGCTGATATAATCCTATGCAAACTTATTTAGTCTCTTGAATGCAGAAAACCTTCATTAGTTTTAATAAAATAACGCAAGGATTGGGAAATTGAGAGAGGTGGTAATTGCTTTACACAGGGTGGAAATTAATATTTGCGAAACAAACTATTTTAAAGTGTTTTGCTTTTGTACTGGTGGAGGTGAAAATAATGCTGTTGTATTGTCTTCAACAGACCTGATATCTAATGTTGCTGGAGGTCCCTTGAGGAATTTAATTTTGAAAAATATCTGTTGGCATAGCTGTGGTGCTTGGCCTCGTTCTATTGCTGCACACTGACTGTGGAAATACACACGTGGTCTTATGAAGTTACCAGTGGTCTAATCATATGTGTAATCCTACAGCTGATGCACTGAGGTGTTTAAAGTGTTTAGTTTGTGTATAAAACCAAGAATAACAAAATTGCAGGGATGTCAAAACTTATGGCACCAACCTATTAATCTGTCGTCAGCTCTAAAGGCCTCTAAAAGCTCAATTACCATTGAGGTGTCTCCACCTTATTCCCACAGTTATGTGCATATGAGTTGAAAAGATGATGCTTATTTTGATCATTTCTATTGCTTCTGTGCATTTACTATAAACTATTTGTTTAGTTTCTTAAAGTTGCTACAACTGTGGAATTAAAAAAAGAAAAAAGATTCAATGCTTTGTGAGGCAAGTTACTCCAGCCTTTTGAAATGATGTTTGCAAAGGAGGTGTTACAGCTGAGTGGGAAATACATAGAGATTAGCTTCTCTTCTGCCAGTCTCAAGAGGTTTACTCCCATGGTGGATGGGAAGAGAAAGGGTCTTCCAGAGAGCACCCGAATGTGTTTGTTTTTCTCCACTGACTGCAGAGAGGTCCTGCTGTCTGTACTCAATGTGCAAGGAAGCTAGTTATTCTCCTTATGCCCTCAGGTCACAGGACAGAGCCTTCATAGAACATTCGTAATTGTTATGAACAGGCCATAGCCAGGCC
Source organism: Chloroceryle amazona (assembly GCA_027560015.1). Taxonomy (NCBI): domain Eukaryota; kingdom Metazoa; phylum Chordata; class Aves; order Coraciiformes; family Cerylidae; genus Chloroceryle; species Chloroceryle amazona. The sequence continues at coordinate 74,112 of JANHFX010019285.1, read as the reverse complement.
TCAGGGACAGTAGGAAGAACTTCCCCCCGTTTCCTGATGCAGCCTCCCGATGAGCTTTGGGAAAGTTGCTGAACTTGAGCAGTACTGGAGGTACAGACCCATCATCCAGGGGTGCAGTGAGCACTGAAGTAGTTACTAAACCTTTAAATCTTTCTCCCTTAGCGGACTTTCTTTACCTGCCAAAAATGGATCTTGTTCTAGTTTATGTACTAATAAAGTGCATCTTGGGGATTAAAAGTGCTTTAATGTGCATACTTCCAAGAGTTGCAAATAACTTTATGATCAGGCTTGAGCCAGTTTTTCCCCATCACAGCAGCTCACTACCATAGTTCAGAATGGCAGATGTCAGTGGCTTGTCCCCAGTACCTTTTTTGCTGCATAGCTGCCAGAACAGCTTTTACTATAAGGCCTGTGCTCGCTACTGTACAACTTGGCAACTCTTAGTGCACAACATTTAGCAGCAGCCTTGCATTCGGAAGCAGATGTAAGGCAAGGAGGTGCTTTTGAAACATATGATGAAACCTCCACGTCAATGTTGAACACCTACAGATACACGATTACTTCATGACTGAAAGCTTGAGCAAGTGTCTTACAGCAGCAAATGCTTGAATTTCAAATAAAACTACTCACGGTGTTGTCATTAAAATACTGGTGAAAACCAGATGCCTCTGTGTCAATCAGTCCAAGTGCTAAGGCTCAGATGTAATGCATACCCAGAGCAGGGAGCTCCTTCAGAATTCACTGGTGGCTGTGATGTAGTCCTTATTCCTACGCCTGAATTTTTAAGCCTCGCTGCGTGCAACTGATGCCATTAATGTATACTCGTGAGGCTTGTGAGCAGAAATTGAAATGTAAATGTCTGTGTCCAGCTTCAGAATGGGAAGGGGGAGGAATATTTTCTGAATTCTACACTAACATGTATGAAAGGGCTGTTATGCCATTGTGTAGAGATCTAAATGCAGCTGGAGTATAGTTCATAGTTTTCATTTAAACTTTTATTGATTACTGACCCTAAAGAAATTACCCACAAACTGGAACATGAAAACCTCTGCTGTGCAGAGGTGTATTCCATTTAACGTGATAGTAAATATAGTTTTACAAGAGGGAAAAGCATCTTAGGGAGACTTGTCTTATGCTGCAGATGGCTTTTTGCAAATTCTGTACTGATGGCTGGTGAAATCTCTAAAGGATAGGAAAAAATAACTCGAGGCCGCAACCTCAATTTACGGCATAACAAAATTAGAAATTGAAAGGGTTTGAGGAGAAGGCACCTTTTAGGAAGTAACTGTGATTTTGTGTCTCTTGCTGTGCTGCTGTATCTCTGCCCTTGTAATTGACTGCAGGACTGGGGATGTACAGTGTTTCTGGTCTTCCTTTATACATTGGTTAGAGTCTGGGGCTACTGACTTTCCTGAGTTTTACACTGCAGTTCAGTGCAAGGTTTTACATGTAGATGTGCACTCTCATGTGCTTCTAACTGGTCATCTGGTAATGCTTAATGGCTACTTAATGAATTCATGGTCTTCAAAGGACTTGGGTGTTTTCTAGGTGCTTGCATTAATAACCGAGCGAGCTTCATGCCTGTATTTATATCCACCCGGAATCACCTGGCTGCGATGTGCATGGATCAATGTGCTCATGTGCTCTGGTTATGAGTGATTAATAATATAGGGAATAGAAAACAATCTTATTTTATACAGTAATTGCTGTACTATTTGAAGTGTTATTTAAAGTAGAAGCTTTTATCACCAGTTTGAGTTGAATTTGTATGGATTAACAAAGATAAGCATGGGAGTTTAAACTCCCCAAACTAATACTTTGTTTTCTTATCCCGAATGAATATTGTACAAAGATTAAGTTCCAGAATAACAATCAATTGTATGATATTTTTATAATGAATAGAATTGTACTTATCTTTAAAATAATAAGCAAATGCCTACGCTATGGATGGGTTGTAGAAAGAACAGCTGAATCTGTTACATGATATTCTGGCTGGGATCGGCAGATGGAAATTTAAGGTCCTTGTTAGGAAGCAGTGTATCTTTAGAATTGCTAAAGATCTTTGGCAGTGGCATTCAAGGTGTGTAATTATTTTGTGTGAAACAAAAGAAGGAAGAAGGCTCAGTGTTGTGATTCTTTCATGGATGTTTTGTTACTGCTTATTGGAAGTGTTTGTTATATTCTTCTTCTGATTTCCGTTCTTTGACGGTGAATTTATCACCTGCAACTTGACGTACAATCTATTCCATGGTTACTGTCTTTTCTCATGGGTGCTAAGGAGCAGACAAATTCACTTAATGTTGACTGGGTGGCTCATCTGTGTCACTGAACAAAGACAATGTAGGTAGTAATGTCTTTTTTTTTTTCTAACTGTAGGACTTGCTCGGTATACAAACTTCCTACGTTGTCTATTGCTGTGCCTCCCTTAATGAAGTATTTGCTTGAAACCCCTTTCCCTTTTGATTTTTTTTACTTGCATCCTAACAAGATGTGACAGGGGTAGCAGACTGGTAAAGCATGAAGACCTGTAAATGAAGGAGCTGTTCCATCTTCTTAAATTTGCACAAAAATAAAATAAAATACAATCGAGAGAACTGTTTCACATGCTGTTAGATTATTTCCTTGCACTTGCTGGTATTTTGGTGAGTGTTCCAGATCTAGTGTGCTTTTAATGTATCAAATATAGTTCTCTTCCTGTGGCTTTGTTGGTCACTCTATTTAAATTGAACTAAAGTTTTCTCCTTTTTAATTATTCTACAGTTTCATGTATTGTAAATAGGCTCATTTCTATGCCTCGAATTAAGCTAGTTCTGGTTCAGCTTTTTCTCAATTACTCCTGTAATTAAGAGCCAAATCTCATAGCAAAGAATAAAATAAAAAGGTAAAATTAAAAAAATCTAAAGGGGAGGGGAGGATATATTAGATTTCCTTAATTATATATCACTTAAACTCTTTCTGAAGCAGCCACTACAAGGGAAGTGATTAAGGCTCTTGACAGCCTATATGTAGTTTTGAAAAGAACATAAAGTTTTCAGACAGTAGTCTCATCAGGGATCCCAGTTGTAAACAGTCTGGAGTGTACCCACTTAATTATATGAAAACCTGGCATGGTGCTCTGGGGAGGAATTAAAAAATGCTAAACCTGCATCCCATGCTGAAGTGGAATATTTAATCAAGTCAAAAGCTTCATTGCACCCTATGGCAAGCCAAGTTAAATCTAGGCTGTTAAATATTTTATTAGTGTTGATGTTCTCTCTTGCCATATATCAGATCATGGTAACAACAACACAAGCTTTTCTTTCACTTGGAGACTGTAGGACTGTGACATGTAATTTTCTTTGACACTTAGGATGCTTACTGTGGGAAGTGGCCTCAAGGAGAGCTGTGCTTGAGATATGAAGTGGCCCAGGATGAAATGTGTTAAGATGGTCTGGATGACATAACAGAAGAATTCATAAATGTGTGCCATTCTATATTCTTTTTATGATGCCAAGCACCATTAAATACATTAATATAGAAAATGAGGGTATTAGAGTAACTCACTGACAGAGACTATTTTTACTCAAGCCCAAGGACACATGTGGAAAACAAACAAAAACAGCCAAACCCACATTCTTGCCTTTAAAGCAAGGTCATGTAACTTAAAAATTACAGGCTTCCTTGTGAAGAGACTTCTGAAGCCAGTTATATTAATTTTTTAAGTACTCTTTCAGTGATTTGGCAAGCAAACTTGGAGACAAAGGAAGTTTGTACTGCAGTTTGGGTCATATTTGGCTATAAATTATTTGTTAGGTATTCGGTGGTTTATGAAGCTTGCACTGGAGGGCCACCATAAAAGCATTTATACACATAATATGTCAGAAATACATTTTTCATACTTTTGACATCTTCTAGGACATTGCTTGGGAATTAATGCATGACTGTGTGCCATAAAGTTAAATGATGGCTGTCGTCTTCTGAAAATGTTTATTTCAAAATGCACTAAGTTCAGGTCAAAATAATTCTAGATGCTAATGATCATTACAAACCTGTCATTATCTTCAGCAGCTTACTACAGATAAGCTTTAAATGGTCTCTTGTAAAACTAGAGCTTAGTTTAAGCAGCTTGCAAGAGGCTACATGTTCCAATAGTATGCATAGATTTCTGACTTTCACAGTTTTCATGCCGTTGACCCCCAAGTAAACAGAAAGACTTTAGAATTGCTATTTAACAGTTTAGTTAATTGTAAGTACAGTCAAGCTGAAAACAGATAGCTGGGAATAATGTGGACCTAAATCCCAGCCTGGTATTTTACGGTATTGCCTGATTCTGCTTCCTGCATGAGCACATCAGGCTGGGGCCAGGAGTTAACCCAGGACATACTCTTCTGTCTACAGGCATTTAATTTACTAAAGCAGAGTTCAGCTTGCCTTCTGTAGAAGCAAATCAATAATGTTTTATCATCACACTGTCATTGGATCCCTTTTGAAATCACCACCTTGTTCCAATGTTGTGCAATAATGAAGCTTCTGATGTTGCTCCTTTGTAACCTTTCTGAGCTTAAAGTGACCTCTTGTTTATTATGCTGTACAGAATAAGAGCAAATACATAGGGGAGGGGAAAAAAGACTAATTACCTCATCTTAATAATTATGAATACCTCACTAAATAGCCCTCTGACTTCTACCCTTTTAGGGATGAATTGTTTCAGTTACAGTCACCCCTGAGACATGCCCTCATGGAAACTGTAGATGTTTCCTGACTCCAAAATCGTTGCGTTTTCAGTCCAAGCAATAGCTAAATATAGAGCTAGTATATTTCCCAGACCCCAAAAGTTTAGCCCTTTAATTAACTGTTGGCCCTTTGGTAATTTTCTATTTGTTAATACCATAACTTTAAAATTCTGTAGCACTTCTAACCCTGTTACCTTTGACATTTAATTGATTTCTTTAGGTATTTTCTTGTGTACAGTTTAAATAACTTCATAAAGCAAAACAATTGTGGAGAATACGTGTAGTGACAGCCCCAACATTTGTATTAGTGTAGGCTGGCTCTACTTTAGCAGATACTGCGTGAGTTACAGTAATGGTACCTAAGTGATATACTTTTTCTATTAATTTACTCCATAGTCTGAAAAAATTACTTCCCTTTGAAGAAGGGTTATATTGTTTAGAAGGGTGTACGGTGTTTATGCCAACTAAATACTCATGTATGCCTCTGAATGGTATTGTGTAATAGGTGTTTATAAATAAAAGCAGTGTTTTTCTGGAGGCTGTAACTTAGATGAACAACTAAAACTTCCCTTTCGCATACTGCACATTTTGCCCCCTGTGTATCTTCATTGAAAAGCAAGCACCTTTTTTTAAATACAGGGAATTCTGTGCACGTGGCCTGCGGAAGAATATATATAAATTGACAAGAAACGACCTTTTTCTGATTATGCAACCAAATATATAGGGCTTTGTAATAAGCAGGTTGTGATAAGCATAATTAAGTTGATTTTTCAACAGTAGTATGTTGTGGTAAGACAGAAGTAAACTTAGCTGCTCTGCAAGTAGTTCTCTTTCCAACTGCAAGTATATACTTAACCTCATGTAGGTATCCCATGAGTCTGTGGTTTGATGTCCTTATACTTGTTTGTTTTGACCTCTTTTGTTTGTGATTGAATTTGCATTTTCCCCGTGTTTTTCATTCATGTAGGCATTAGATAACTTGTCAGGTTGATAGAATGTACTCTGACACCGTTCAGTGCTGTTCTCTTAGTCACTGACTGAAGTGTGGTGCTGTTTGGCTTTACTGGGGAATAAATACATATTTATTGCTACAAGCTTGAGCTTTTCCTGCTGCTCCTAGGAAACCAGCACTGGGCTGCAGGCAAGCTAGTCTCTCTGCTGATGGGTTACTGCACTATGGAACTCTAAGGGAAACCTTCTAGAATGGACATCCAGATGGGAAGGCCACTGAATTAGTGAGCAGAAACAGAAGGAAATAGGTTATTTTCCTGTTTCTACAGTTTGAAGATAGCAAAAGCTTGTATGATGTGCAGGATGAATACATTGAATAATGGAATTCTACTGCTCTATATTTGTATGTGGAGATAGTGCCTGTCTTGGATATCTTGCAATTGAAATACTGAGACTGACAGCAATTAACTAGAGGGGGAAGAAAGGCTGCATGAAAAGATGTCACCCAAAGACTGTTCCCTTTGATGTAGGGCCCTGTTTGGACAGACTAGACAATGCCAACGGTCTGTAAAAGGCTTGTATGTGATGGTCAGTAATGTGGACGTTTTCATCCAATTCCCATAGACAAATCCATGGAGATCTCATGTGAGAGCTTTGTCTTTCTCATACCTATCTTGCATTCCATCTGCCATGTTTCACCTTGTTGGTTTCATCCCCACTGGAAGTTCACTTCCTAAAAATTATTTAGCAGAAGCCTGGTGAATCTGTAAGTTGATCCTTTTTGTTATTCTTTTAGTCAGATGTCAGAGGGTAGTAACACTTGGCAGGAAGAGAGTGAATGGGTATGAAGGTCAGTGTACTGGTTTTGGCTGAGATGGAGTTAATTTTCTTCGGAGTAGCTAGTATGTGGCTACATTTTGGATTTGTGCTGAAAGCGCTGTTGATAAGATAGGAATGTTAGTTGTTGCTGAGGTGTGCTTGCACAGAGTTAAGGCCTTTTTTTTGCTCCTCTTCCCACCCCACCAACGAGCAGGCTGGGGGTGCATGAGGAGCTGAGAGGGGACACAAGCAGGACAGCTGACCCCAACTGACCCAAGGGATATTCTGGACCAGATGATGTCATGCTCAGCATATAAAGCTGGGCAAAGAAGGAAGGGGGGATGTTTGGAGTGATGCCATTTGTCTTCCAAGTTACAGGTGATGGAGCCTGGCTTTCCTGGGGAGGACTGAACACCTGCCTGCCCTGGGAAAACGTTAATGGATTCTTTGTCTTGCTTTGCTTGTGCATGCAGCTTTTCCTTAGCCTGTTAAACTGTCTTTATCTCAACCTGTGAGTTTTCTCACTTTTGCCCTTCCCATTCTCTTTCCTACCCCACTGGGAGGGAGGGAGGGAGCAGCTCTGTGGGGCTTAGTTGCTGGCTAAGGTTAATCCATGATAGTCAGTGAACTTGTAATTCAGCTCGGCGGCAGCCAGAAGAGCTGTCCTGATGATGGCTTCACTCTGTTCCCCTGAGATGCTGTTGCTTGAGATTTTAGAATACATTTTAGAAGTCTATCAAGTTGCATGAGATTTCAATGTTGTGTTCAATTAGTCCCAAGGACTTGTAGAGAAAAGATCACATTAAAGAACTTGTAAATAAATGATAATATTAATTTAGGGACTGAAGAGATCTTGCTAACTCATCTGGGAACGTAACTGTGTTAATCTCAGGACCTTTTGATACAATTGTTTTGATACCTGATTATTGAGGTTCTTCACCTTACAAATGTTTTCTTTAATCCCCTTCAGTAAACTGTCACAGGGGTACCCCTGCCTGTCCTAAGAGTGTCCTGCTGTGGGTATACTATCAGTGTGTTAGATATTCAAATGCACTCGAACAATGTGAATGAAGCCTTGCTAAGAGGAGATTTTTAATTAAATGATGTTTGATTATTGGATTTGGAATCTCTAGCACATGAGCAGTTCTGCATGCTGAGATGCGAGAAGATAAACTGTTTCAAACTATGCAATACATGCAGGTAGGAAACTTGGGGTTGTTTTTCTGGTATACGTAGCAACCTCTTTCTTAATTTAGGGAAGCCAGAAAATGATTGCCTTAAAGTCACAAAAAGCTGCAAACAACTATGTGGGCCTGGATGGTATTCCCCTGGATAAGTACTTGAAGGATAAGGCCCTGTAATCCTTTGGAACAATTTTTCTCTGCCCATGCAAACTATTGACACTTAATAACTTCACTGCTGTAGGTCATTGTGATTCTTGTGTGTTCGTTTATGCAGAGAAAATAAGTTCCTGATAAGCAGGTTTGTATCTTTTATGAGCAAACAGAGTGTTGGCTGAATTGGGAGTTTCCAGCAAAAGTGTCATTTTGATCTATGAATCTTTGCTGTAATGAGAGCAGAGAATAAAGCCACCGCAAGAAAGAAACTAATGAAAACAAAATCCAGCTGTAATAAGACACCAGTAAGAAGAACAGGCTTTAGATAACTCTGGCTTCAAGAAGCTGACAGTTTAATTAAAATTCTTATTGGGAACACCAGGTAATATAGCCTTGCATTTAATGGGAATATTTTGCAAAACAAGCCTGTGACTATATTTTGAAATATAAATTAATTGGCTACTGGCTAGAAAAATGACTGAGATTAGTAGACATTTGTGCCATCATCCTGCACTATATGGAGTCTTGCTGCAGGTGTAATGAGGTGGTGGCCTGATTTTGCATGACCAGTCTTGCAAAATTGAGCTATTTCAATGTTTTGTTAGACTTTTGGATGTTGCTGAGCAGTGTATACATCTGGTTAAGTCTAGAGTCTTGTGTCATGAAAGGAAGAAAAAAAATATTAAGGAAAAATAGGTAATCAGGGTTTTTTTGCTGACACAAATCCAAGATCTACATATGGCCTCAAATGCTCGCAATAAAAATGGTCTGAGTTTCAGGTAGGATTCATTTGAAATGGCAACCCTTTTGACTACTGATATTGATAATTTCCCTTCAAACCTTATAGACAGTTGTTTCTCAGTTCATCTTTGGAAAGTTCATGCAAAGCCTAGTGTAGGTCTTGCTCATCTCTTGCATGGCATAGTGCTTTAGAGTACTGCATGACATTTAATTTACACCACTATGAGTGGGTAAGAATTAATCCAGCTTTACAGCAAGGCTGGAAGAACAGAGGCAAAGCAATTTGCTCAAGGTCATCCACAAGATTATTGGCAGAGCCAGGATTAAAATTTACTTTTTAAATCCTAAAAGATGAGAATTTGTAACTGGGGGGTAGTGAGGGGGTGTCTCTTCTGAATTTTAACAAATTGAAACACTTTCTTGTAGGCTTGCTTCTGTTCACAGTATACTGTGTAGGCTTAAAACAAAAGAAACACTTTTTTTCCTTATCTTTAGACTTTCGTGTTTAATTTATGGTGTCTGAGATTAACTGTTAGGGCCAAATTCTTCAAAGCATCCTTTTTATACCCCTGGTAGGTAGATCCCCTTGGAATTCATGTTTGCATAAATGGGGAATGGAAAAACAGGAGTCTGACTCAAAAGCCATATTTATGTATGCTTTATTTTGAACCTTCATATAAATTGCTCCTGTAAGAAGATTAGACTCAGTGTGGAAACTTGAGGGGTTTAAGAAATTTCTGTCTATATGTCTGTTTTGATAATTTTATTTGGCTTTCTGTCAAATATAATTTGATTCTGCTAGTGAACTGATACTAAACAAAATCTGACTAGCCTTAAAAAATATCCAAAAGTCTGAGATGGTTACATATCTCTAGTAAAATTACTGTTGTTGTGCTGCAAGGGTTAAATGCTTGTGATTCTTTGGGTGGTTACTACAGTGTGTTGGCTTCTATTTATACCATAAATCCTGTTAAAGGGTCAGGAAGCTAAATGAGAAGAGAGTCTTAAATTAGCAGTATTATCACTGTTTTACCCTTGGTTGTTCTGTGCAGGCACAAACCAATCTGTTGGCTGCTTCAGAGTTCAAGCAGAACTGATAAAAACAGAAACATAAAAGCTGAAAGAGATGCTGAGATGATTGTTATGCAGTTGAGTGTGCCAAATATCAAGTAGTCTATAGAATACTTTATGGAAGCATTGACAAAACAACAGTACTTGGGCTATTTTGTTTTAAAAATTTTATTGCACTTCATGCTAAAAATGTTTTTAAGGTTTCCACTTTAAAACTTTTTGTAGTAAATACTTCTTGAGCGAACCTTTAGAACAGATTTCTTCAAGTGTCCATTTAAAAGCTTTTTGAAACAGACTGCTGCTTAACCTCCAGTGTTTATTCCAGTGAACCATTTTGTAATGTGGTTTTGCCCTCTCTTGCAAAAAGAGCCCTGGAGCACCGATTAGTCATCGTGATTCTGAAAGTGAAGTTCCAGTTTTGGTCTGTTGTTTTACTAAGGGAGTTCCTTGGTTGTTTTCCTGCTGTACCATGCCACAGAATTTCCCTCCTCAGGTAAACCAGAGGATATGAATAGTTCTGAACATGAATAGTTCTAAATACCACCCAGAAATCAAATGGCTAGGTGATTACTCTTGTGGTTCAGAGACACCAGTCCTGTGAACTTCTTGACAATAGATGAAAGTTTTTAGCTCTCTCAGGAAGAAACTTGAGATTATTATTGCATATTGGAGCCAGAGTTCAGCCCAGACATTAAAACATCTGTTTATTCGTGGAACTTGGAGATCACAGTTGCAATTAGTTATGCAGTAATTCAGGACCCAATCCTGAAAGGTTATTTCTGTGTGATTAAAGAAAAAGCTTCATGGAAGATCTGTTTGTTGATTGCTTGAATTTACTGTGATCAAATACTTAAGACTTTTCATAAAGTGAACCCCAGGAGAAACTATTCATCTTCAGACTGATCATTTGGTTATAATTTTGTGTGTATAGAAACTCTGTTAGTTCATGAATATAATAGGATCAGAAAAGCTCGATGATGCCAATAACTTCCTGGGGATTCCACAACAGCATTCTAATTAAAGGGGAGGTGATTTGAGGATTTGGCATGAAAATACTGCAGAGTGAGCTGAATCTGTAAGTTTATGAACAATGTGCTGTTGCAAGTTGCTGGACTTGTGCTGTAATGAGCAGTTCACTCGTCTGGCACTGCCCCTTCAGATGAGAGCTTGTCTTCCTCCTGACAACTTATTAAAATGACAACTTGAGGCATAGCTGTGTTGTCCAGCTGGGCAGGGATGAGGACAGAGCAGTGTTCCTGTAATTTGGTGTGGGACCTGCTGGCTGTGTTGTTCTGAAGTACTTCATGAACCACAACAAATTGGGAAGTGTTATACAAGTCGCCAAGTCTCAAAAATATTTACTGTGCTAATGAGTACGTATTTGCTGAACTTGGAAGCTCAAGCTCAGTAAAAATCAACCTGGATCACACCTCATGTTGCTGAAGCTAATGCATCCTCCTGAGAGTTGCTTGCACTTAATGTGGCAGAACGTTGCACCTATAGAGCTTGAATGAACCATGTTGTGCCTTTTCAGCTGCCTGTGATCTGTCAAAATAGTTTCATAATAGAAGGATTTTTTTTTTTCTCTGAGGTCTGGAAATAGAATCAAATTGAGGAGCCAACAGTAAAACTTAAATCACAATAATTCAACAGAAGTTGTTTGATTCCTACTTGAAACAGAAATACTTGTTAGGCTTAGAAAAATTCTGGACAAAAAGCAAGAAAATAAGTCTACTAAAATATTTATCTGCATTGAGAGTTGCATTTATGGGCCAGTATGTTTATGTACTATTTACTTAATTTATGTACTCATAAGTTTTTTCCCCACTCTTAAGAGAAACACAACCTCTCTGTCCTTGGAAATATGTCACAGGCTTAAAACTTGTACTGGTTTTTTCCAAAATGTGATGGAGATCTTGACAACAAGAAGGAAGAAAAGGTGGGAAAAATGACTGAAAATAAAAAAGGTTCTTAAATCAGGGACCTGTCAGCAGCATCATGCAAACTAAATTTAACAGCTAATTTACTGGTGACAGAAATATAATCCATATAATTTATGCATCTAATATAATCTGTCATTTGTATTTAAGGAGGAGAACAAGGCAGCATCTAATAAAAATGTAGAAGAAAAATGAGTTTGTGAGGTGAGTGACAGAAATGTTCATTACCTCAATTCCTTCCTGTGGTGTTCCTCCCTTTTTCAGGCAGGAATCAGGAGTTTAATCCTTATGAAGTACAGAATTATTACTTTAAAGGACTTTTTTTTTCTAATTCCTTTCTTGTCAAAACTTAAAATTGTTCCAGTTCAAAGCGAATCAAAGAAACAGAAAATTCTGACTTCATCACTTTCCAAAGAAACCAAAAAGGAGAGGCCAAGGGCTGTTTCAGAGAGGAAAGATGTATAAGCTAATTTGCAATCTCCATCAATCTTTCCAGATCATGGCCAGACTCTGTATTAGGTACACACAGGTGAGTAAAACAGATTAGTCCCTTCTGCAGTCTGACAGATGAAAGCAAATCCAAATGCTATGAAAGAAAACTGTAAATGTGAGATACTATAAACTAAATTAATTTTAGGATACTGCTAAAGTTGCAGCTGGAAATGCAAAGCAGGACTGAAGAAACTGTGGGGCATTGAAAAAATATTGGAAGCAAAACTAAAGAGATTCTGGACTTTAGCTGATAGTAAGTTGTTTTTCCTGTTGCTTTTTTGAGTAGTGTATGGTGATCAGTGATGCCAAAGTCCTAAAGAAACCCTGGTACAGAGCAACATCCCATCTGTTATGGTAGCACGAGATGTTATGGGTTTACCACCCTAATCCCAGCACATGTCAGAGGGCTTGATAATCAAGACATTGACTCTGGGGCATTGACTGTAGCCAAGAAGAAAGGTGGCTGTAAAAGTATCCACTGTAACTCTTACTTTGACGAACGTGTTTCCCGTTGCACTGTGCTTTGGGGTTTTTGCTCCCTGTAGGAGTTTGTGAGAGAGGGAGAAGACAGCACAGAACAACCTTACAAAGCAGCTTTCTGTGGTTAGAGAAGGATTTTGAAATTGTTAATACCATGGCTGAGGGAAGACCTAACTCCTCCAGTTAAGTGCATCCTAATAACAATATAAAATAAGAAGCTTCTCTGCACAATTGCAGGAAAAGAACTTTTGGAAAAATATAAAACTAGTGTAAAATCCTCTTGCTGTGACAGGCAGTAGTTCCTGTAAAAATGTTTTCTATTTATTACACGTTGGCATTTGGGAGTTCAGAGATACTGTAGTATGTTGCAGACTGGGATGTTTGTGTGATATGATAAATGCATTTATCCACAGACGTTTTTCCATTAGATTAAGAGATACTGTTGATCTAAAAGTCGGAAAATATTGTCTGCAGAGTAGGCAGTGGAGTGAACAACCTATTACTTCTGGCTTTTTGGATTTGTTTTGTAATCCTAGGGTAGTATTCTTTTACAGCAAAAGGCTAGTTCCCTTCCTAACTGCATCTGAGCGTTTATCAACAGCGTATAATGAAGCAAGCATATTGTGGTATAAGCTATTCTTACAGAGACAAGGAAACTCAGAACTTGCTTAACCTTTCTTCAAATGAATACTTCTAGTTAAGGACTTTAAATTTTAGATACTTCAAACATTCAAATAGTTAAACTTGAATAAGCAGTTCCAACTTTAGTCACATTAATTGAAATGCAAGGATGAAACTAGAGACACTGTTTCAGCAAAGTTCTGGCTGTAGTATTGCTTCATGCAATTCTACTTCAGGTGTTACTTTGGGGAAAGAATCTATTGCTCCAGGTTTGCACGCTACCTGTTTTTTTCTACCACCACAGTCTGGCTTTGTGTAGGCTTTTTTAATACACATTCCTGTAAAAGCATCACTCGTGAATTGGTTTTATACACATCTCATTGGCCATTCATCTTACATTATTATTAAACAGTCATTTCTTTATCAGCATGATATTTAGGATCCTCAGGGAGGTCTGGGCTATGCAGTTACAAAAGCTGCTTCAGAGCTGGGAATCAAATAGGTAGCTTAAGGAGCAGGGGGAAAAAGTGCCATGTACAGTGCAATTATCACTACTTGAAATGTTTCCAACAGTGTTTCTCACAAGAAAACAGTTTTGCCAAAATGGAAACTTTCCATAAGTCTGTAACAACTTTGGTAAAATGTGGTTGTGAAAGAGAAGTCAAGATGGCTCTCTTCAATAAATGTCAAAACACTTCTGAAAGAGAACTTCTAGGGTTTTTTCCAAGTGTGTTAATTGTTTGTCCTGTGTATTTTAAAATATAATACCAAAATCAAACGTTTCTCTTGAAATGTTTCGCAGTGATGGGAGATAAAGAACACTCAGCAAAACCCGTCTGACATCAGTGTCAGAAAGCGGTTCCTTTTTGTCTTTAGTCTTTTATCTCCATTTTGGAGGCTTTCTCACTTCTAAACCTCAAGCCTGAATATTTCATCATGGTGTTTAATACCATGGACTTATGTACTTAATATTTTAAAGTCACTGAACCCAAAACTAACACTAAACCATATATTTTAGTTTTTAAAGTCTCTGTAAAATATCTTGTTCTTGACCTAATAAAAAAGAATGAGCTCATATCTTGCTGCGTCATCAGGTTAAACCTTTAAACCTAGATTGCCAGCTTTGTCACGGTCGTTGCCAGTGGACATTTAGTGTGTCTGGAGTGAATTAAGTGCATGCAACAAGAAGATACTAAGCATTTTGAAGAAGAGTCGGGCTAGGTGAAGTCAGAAGTCCCTTGAGGCCTTTTCACATGTGACTGCCAAAGCTTCCCTTCTCTGTACGTGCTGTAATCCTTGCCATTAATGTTGTGCTGATAACACCAGCGAGGCAATAGCTCTTACGTGGCAAAGTATGTTAGGCACCAAAATGGTTATAGTGCTTTCAGGTTTCCTTTAAATCTGGTTTTGGTTATAGATCCTAGAGAAGAAGGAGCATTGATACTGTTTCATCAAGATGACTTCTTCAGATTGGGCTTCCTCAGATTTGATGAAGCTAATTATTGCATAGAAAATGCTAGTAAAAAATAATTTGTATTTAATGTATCTTCTGTGAAGCCCTTTGTTTTGCAAATTATTTTGCATATAATAAAAAAAGCTCCAGGGATGATCTGGTGAAAATCCCACCAATCCCCACCGTGAAGTCAGCAGCTACTGTATTTATCGGTTGGATTTGCAATTCTTTAAGTTTCTAATGTGCACTATGGGTAAAAAATAATATTTATTTCTCTAGTGTTCAGCTGAAATGAGATCACATGACAGTGGAATTGCTTCTGACTAGAAAAGCACATTCTGATGGTGGAAGTGATGGGGAAATAGGATCTGGTGTATACAATTTTAGCATTGACTGCTGATTCGGTTTAAACATGGCAGCACAAAAAGAACAACCTGCAGCTCAAGACTTTCATGAGAAAAGCTCAGCTTTTCTCTTTAAATTAAATCATCACCATGGAAAAAACCTGAGAATTTCTTTTCCATTCCTTTTGTTTTCAACTAGCCAATATCAAAGTTAGCTGGTTTGGTTTTTGTAGAAGGGTGGTCACAGAACAGTCATTGGAGTCTGCTTAAACTGTCACAGGCTGTTGATTGTTCACTTCTTACTTTTAGTTCCTTATACTTCTCTGAAAAAATGACATCATCAGAGAATGGTGAAATGGTGGTAAATAATGATTTGTCTGCTAGGATTCATATTAGGAACTCCTGACTGGGGCAGGGAGGAAGAATGATGTGGAAAGTCCATGCGAGTAAAGCACAACATTTTCCAGGTGAAGTTTAGCTGACCTCTCCTGGGAAAAGTGAAATTTTCTTAAGACATCCGATTCAGTCATAAAATCATGTTTCCACTGATCACTTAAGTCCCTTTTGGCTTGAAAATTCCAAAGGAGCAGGTATGGAAAATGCAGACACAGTTAAGTTTCTTAGGGAGGTCTGGAATTCAAGGGAATAAGCTATCCCTTGATTTTTTCTTTTTCATAATTTCAAAGGTTCACGAGCCCTTTCTCTAAAAGGACTGGTTACTATGAGTTTTGGAAAGCAGTTGCTTCAATGATCATGATGTTCACGAGATTAAAAAACAAATAAAAATAATAATATCCCTGAGAGAGCTAGGGAAGCGAAGCCAAGTGTTACAAAAGACTTGCCTCATGATTGCTCTAATTTTGTAGCAAGTGCTATACCTAACGTCAAAGCTGTCTTGTATTCAATTTGCATAAAGTGTTTTAGTACCAGACCAAGAGAATTATAATTTCTCCCCCCCAGGGGATAGTAATCTTGCAACCAAAGATGATATAATGGGTAGAAATAGTGGCACTAAGCTAGCAAAAAAGCCCCCTTAAATAATCCACTTTTGTCATCTAAGCATAAAAAGAGGAGAAACAACTGTTACAGTAATTGTATTCACTTGAAAAATATAGCTACCAGTCTTACCAATTTCTCTGCTTTCCAACCAGTGGGAAGTCCAAGAGCCATATTGCATTAGCTAAAGGGTTTTTTTACCACTGAACAAATACTCAGAACTCCAAAAGTAAGTTATTCCTTTTACTCAGATTTTGAAAGAGATGCCCTCTATAATCAATCCATAATGGCCCGCTCTTATTCTTTGCAGTCACTCTCTGTGAATCTTAAGGAGATGATATCCTTACTTTCTTACGATCATCTCTAAAAAGCAATGGTACTTTGTGGTTGTGAGCTGCTGTTTTTTTGCAAACACGTGCAAGCCTAAGTATCCCCTCTGCTGGTGTGGTGTCTGTGAACAATCAGCAGAAATTTGAGAGAATGAATGTGTGGGGGTTTTCTGGTGATTATGCTTCTTGGAACCAATGGCATCTGCATTTAATCACCAGAAAGGCAGATTTTCAGTGGCTTGTAAAACCCTGCCAGTTTATCACTATTGTTTCATTAAGTTTATGCTGAGAAAATGTAGGACTACTAAGCAAAACCAGACAATTATAGGTGAATTTTCAAGTAGTAATATGGTTTTGTGCATTAAAACTTGCTTGTCTGAATTCTAAAACAATGAGAGATAAATATTAAGGAAAAGTATAATACAAGTTTCCATTCCCAGTCTAACTTAATTGGGTGAATGTCTGTAGATTATTATTTGTGCTTTTCATGGTACCGTGCAAATTGTACTGTGACTGAAGATTTGTGACTGGGATGTTACACTACCCATAGGTCGATGAAGACATTCTCTGATCATTCTTTATTATACTTTAAGTTAACTGTGCTTTTGTTTAATTGTGGTTTAGTTCATAGGATAGATTTGAGAATGGTTACTGAACTGACATCAAAGTAACTTGCAGTCCCTGAGTAAGAGACAATTCCTAACAATCCTCAGGGCAGGCGGGAATGCAACACATGTGCATTGAAGTCCATGACTTATTTTGGATGGACACCTCCTGTCCTAAATGAGGTAGAGGCAGGCAAACCTTTCTTCCAAACAAAATATCCAGAAAAAGGAGAGAGAGAGTTTTGAATTTCTGCTTGGTTTGAAGAATTTGCACTTTTTTTTTAATCTGTCTAAAAGCTTCTGAAGGAGATCTAGGAGCAGTTCCTAAGGGCAGACATGCTGCAGCTGCACTGGCTGAATAGGTTGGTGCCTCCAAATCTCCCTCGTTCCCGAAGCAGCCACTCTTCCAAGTGGCAAGTGGGTGCTCCTGATCTGTCAATAGGCCATTTTATGGCTCTTGGGTGGCTGTAACAGCCCAGGGGATTATATCTGGGTACAAGAACCACAGTGCAGTTGCAAATTATGTGTCTGCAACCTAAAATCCGAGTGCCTGACTTGAGGAACTCTTATTTTCCATGCAGCACCACGCATGAGCATTTTAACTCCTGTGACAGCAGAGGCCAAGGCTCTCTGTTCTGGAAAGATTTTTGTGTTGGTGCAGGGAGAAGTTGGTGATTCTTGGGTTTGATTTGTTCTTTAGCTTTTCAGAAAGTTAAGGCCCTTTCTCTGTTTTACACACGAAACATTTCATGTTTGAGAATTCAGTAATAAAGCAGTATCTTTACATTTGTTTTAATGTATCAAGGCCACGAAGGGAACGAGGTAGCAAAGATTCCCCTCTTTTATAACTCCTGTTTTTTCTTCGCTGTTGCTTTGTAAAGCAAAGCTGCATTTATTATCTTTTAGAGCAATACATTTTATGGTTGTTATGTGATAGATTACTTCAGGCAGCACAATCCATTTTCCTTTCCTGAGGTTTTCTTATGTCTGTGTATATATGTCTGTACTTAAAGGCAGAGTGGAATTATCTAAGACAGTAAAAAAGGAAGCTAAGGGATGTGAGTAGAGAATGATTCTGTCTTGAATTTCAAGTGAGAAAAAGAGCAACGAAAGAAATGGTAAGTACATATTAGAATTTGCATTCTAGTTTAACAGTAAAGCACCCAAATGAGGAAAATCTAGTCTCAGATTCTTCAGCACTCTAGGTAAACATATGCAAACTGCCATTTAGAAGACTCGGTTGTCTTTTGTTGACAATATAATCTCTTCTTTAATTGACAATCACAGTTACACTTAAACCCATTTGAATACAGTTACCTCTCTTCAAATTTATTACTGTGATAAAAGCTATCAAAGCAATCCCAGAAATAATTCTATTTAGTTCTTCACATCTAATTATTTCTGCAGATTTCAGTTGCTTTGCCTAACTGGAAGGAGCAGTGTTTTCTCGTTTGGTTGTTTTGTTTTGTGTGTGGTTGGTTGTTTTTCTTCCCGAACAGTCCTCAGTGTTCCCATAACTAGATTTCTACCACTTTGCTTTGTCAGCAGAATCAAAAGATAGTAACAGAGAGTCCTGAAAGTTTTGTAACAAAGTGAGACGTCTTTTTCTTTTGATGCTCTCTCTTTTCACATATTTATTGTTTCTTGTAAGGGGAGTACTCCACTGTGCTTTTACTACACTGTGTGGATTAATGTTTTCTATCTAGGAAAACATAAACAGAAGTATTAAAACCCTAGGCCAGACTGATCTTAGGACTGAAGAATACCAGAAACCTTAGATATCTAATTTATAATGCTGTATGAGTTTGTAGATATCACTCTTCAGCTCTGCTTGTAACTAGATAAATAGAGCTAAAGTCTTAAATATGTAGTAGAGAAAAATGAAATTTATTCTTATTAAGGGAGGAAGGTTCAAAAGTAATTTTGACTTCAAGTTGATAACCTTTCTGTGATTAGAGGATAGGCAAATTGAACTGTTGCACTCAGAGTATCACAAAATGAAATCTAAATGATGGTTTAAAAAAAGTGGCTTTATTCTTTCGAAGTCAGACATTATTACTTCATTGCTTTTACATTCTTGAAAAAATCCTGTCCCATCAATGACAGATAATTCTGACAATACTAAAAACCCAACCTATTAACTGTCCACCTTAAAATGTTTTGCTGTTGTTGCGCTAACCTTGCAGTTGAGGTTAGTGATTGCTTGTTTCCCCTGTCCTGACTGTTTCCAGGGGAATGGCTCACTTCCTAGATCTGCTCTCAAGTGGTAAGTTAAGGCTCAAAAGGTAATAACAATAAGAAAATTGCAAGGTAGCTTTAATGGCTAATGCATAGGAACAATTTTTTTTGTGACTCTCATAAAAATCAAAAGATTGAGCCAAATGAACTCTCTTACTTTTGAATTTGCAGTTGCAAGTTCACTGTGTAGTGCATAGAGGGAGATGATAGTCTTTTACATGTAATGGTGTTTCATTAGCTTCCCTATTTATTCAGATTATGCTTTTACTGTTATAGAACGGTTATGTTTATATTTACATTTTATAGTCTTATGTTTACTTAAGACAACAACTTGAAAACATTCCACAGATGTAGCAGCACTGAAAACCTGCCACAATGCAGTGAGAAACTGCTTAGTTAGTAAATGTCATTTAATCAAAACCATCCAGACTGTTAGGGGAGGAAGAAAAAACCCCACTTTTATGGTAATTGCATTGGAATTAAGGGTATGCTGCTGTTTCATGACTGGTGTGCAACTGGAGAGTCAGTGTTCATGCTTTCAGTGGCCTTAATGGGTGGGTCAATGTCTGCAAATGGCTAAGGCCTCTGAAAGAATATTTTAGTAAATATGAAACCTCTGCCATCAGCTGTAACAGCAGAAGACTGACTTTAGGTATTCCGCTACTGCCTGGAGAAGTATTTTGTTTGTACCATCATCAGTAGGCTTCAGGGTGAAAGGGAAAAAAAACCAAACGATAATTTGTGATCCTTCTGTAGAGTAAAAGCAAATACAAAAATATGGAGCACAAGACAGAGGGAAAACCTTGGCTTCAGTCAGTTATCAGCATTTGCAAATAAAACACTTAATAAGTGTATTCTTTCTCTCTGCATAGTCTGTTACTTTCCACTTCAGAAAGCTGAATGTTTTTCAGCACTAACTTAGCATGAAAGCTGGGAGCCTTGCTACGGTACTTGTCACCAAGTACTCCATTTCCTCTTCTCCTCTAGCATTCCAAGACTTGCATGTGCTTTTCCAGTCACTTTAAATCTCTTTTTATATCTTTAAATCTCTCTAAATCTCTCACTTTTGAATCGTAGAACAGTTTGGGTTGGAAGGGACCTTTAAAGGTCAGCTAGTGCAACCCCCAAGACACCACACAGGTTCTTCAATCTTTAGTGTGTGCAGAGTTTGAACTGACTCTTCAGGCTACTGAAAGAGTTAGAGGATGCTGAGATTGCCAAGTCAAGGTTATTTCAGTTCAAATGTGCTCATTTTAGAGCACACAGCGTGGCCTTAATTCACAGGCACGAGGTCACTTGTGGTTTTTTGACCAACATGAGGAAGTCTGTGCACTGCTGAAATCCTGCTGGATTTCAGGCGAGTGATTTGAATATAAAGCAGAAGCTGGCACACAGTATACTTAGACTGCAAGCTTGGACCCAGTACAGACAAACTTCTATCCAGGATACCCCAATCTCCAGGTTTCTTACTAGCAAAGCTCCTGAGGTCTGGTGGCCTGAGCCACTCTACGGGAGGGGCTTCACAGACATTTTAATGCTGGTTTATACAGGAGGGAAATGAGCTTTGGGAACCTTCCTGCCTGGCTTTAGAATTATTTTTCGAGTCTGTGGGGGCAATATGTCCATGGTCATTTCAGGTCAAGCTGTTGTAATTCCATAAATTGTCTCCTCAGTTCTGTTCCTGATGCTCCTCAATCAGTGAGAGGATTAAAGCAACGTATCCTTTATAAGGACTTCAAGGATTTTACCTGTATTAGAGCAAGATGAGCAAAAATCATGTTGCATAATAAAATTAAGTCATTTCTCTTGCAAGGCTTCCAAGTTCTCATTCATAAGAAGGGGGAATTCAGCAAGTATTAGCTGATATTCCTAATTAATTGACAACATTTGCAGATAAATTCCAACCTACGAGTTTTGGCCAAGCTCCCTGTTTGAGGTGTCAGACTTTTCTGTGTGATTTGTTGCTGAGTTCAGAAGGTCTTTGTTGAACATTTCAGCTTGCCGAGACTTTTTTAAAGAAAAGTGAAAGTTGAAACACGCATTTTAAAAGCCTATTTCAAATTAAATATTATTCTTGCAGCCTCAGGGTTCATAAATATTTTCAGACAAACCAATGTCTATTAGAATGTATTTAAACAGACATTACAAGTGTAAGTGTAGAAAGAATTAATTTACAATACTTTATCACAAAGGCATTTCCAAATTGCTTCCTGTATTACTTCACTACTTGTAGTTATTTGTTCTTTTTCCACTGGAGCAGACTAAAATTCTTCTTTGGAGCTACTTGCTGCTGTTATCTCTTGAAATGAATTGTTTTCCCCATACAGCACCCACGATCGATGCAAATATGCTTTGATTTTTTTTTTCACAAAGCAATTACCTACAAATACCAGAGTTCATTGCCAGGTTAGTACATATTGTACTACTGATTTCAAATTGGAGGACTCAATTGTAAACACTTTCATTTTACATTATTTTTTAGTAGTTGAATGATGTGATACTCCTCTATCAGTTTATTTCCCAACACAGTTAAATGTTTGACTCCATCACCTGAAGACAAGAAATAAGAATCCCCTTTCCCTATTTTTCATGTATACAGCTTTTCTTTTGATGTGGTTTGGGTTGTGAGGTCTCTTTAAAAAAATAGAATGGAAAGTTTTCTCACCTTTTGATGAAAATGACTTAAATTCAGAAATCCCAGTAAGGATGTCTAAAAATCAGCTAGCACCAGGGTGTATTTGAAGTCACTGCCAAAGCTGTATTTGAGAAGAACTAACTGTGATTCAGCTGTACTACTCCTAATCTGTATTTGAGGCATAATCACTGCTCTTTTGGAGGTACATTTGAAACAAAACAAAACAAAAAAGGAAGCGTGCATAGTGAAAACAAGGTCTTGCTTGGAAATTTACTGGACTTCTGATCTTCCAAGGATAAAAACATGTATTTCAGACTACAAGTGGCTGCTCTTTTCTGGTTTTCCAGGGAAACTTGAGAGAGTTTTCGAAAGAAATGTGCAATGTCAGTGTTTGAGGGGATAAACTGGAGCTCATTGGATGGACTCCATGCACTATGCTTTCGGAGACGTCAGTCAGTGCATAGTAAGGAAAACAGTTTTCTTACTCCCCTATCTCACTGCTGGATCTTGAGTTTTTCAAGTGAAAAGTTGCCCATTTCCCAAATGAGGACTTTTTATCAACCTCCAGTTTCCCCGAGACACAATAAGCTGCTTTGAAGGCTGCTCTTCATCGCACATTTGCTAATTGCATATTTGCATTTGGTTCATAATGTTTCTTCCTCTGATCTATGCTATTTGCAATTAATATCTGGGCTAATCCTCAAAATTGTGAGTTACCTTAAATTGTTATGCTGTAGATAACATTCCATCTGTATTTATTTGGTTTGGGTTTCTTCCCTAGAGCAAGTGAGTATCCAGTAGGTATTCAGTCCCAAGTTATTTTCACAGATGAGGGTCAAAGTATACAGGTTTTCTTCTTCCATCTCCTTTGCTTATTGTTTTAGAGTTGTAAAGGGATTGGTTATCTCACCTTTTTTGAATTAAAAAAGGTTATTCTACTAAATCAGTATCAAATCTTACAGACATAAGGCAATAAGCTCCTGAAAAGTCAACATGGACAAAGTTTTGACAGTAATTTGGGGAATTTCCACCTCAGGTTTATAAGGAGATGACAGTGATATTTTTATTCCTTGATCAGCTTCATATTAATCACTCTTTTAAAGCTGTTTATTTGTAGCGAATTTCCCAACTCTTATTCTAACAGCTAAATAGTACAGTTATTAATGCTTTATTCTGCATTGCAGCACAGGGTGCATAACCATTTTGTATTTATTTGGAAAGATACTGAAATGTGACCACCTAGATCATTCTTCCAGACTTGGTGAGGTTAGAAAGTGGCCATTTACTCACTTTTATTTACCCCTAAACTTGTTTGTTTGTTGTTGCAGGCCTGGCCATGCATGTAGCTAAAAGCTATATTGCCCAGATAAAAAGCAAACTTTGTTTAATATTTACGCTTGACTTCTCTGCTGCAAGTAACTCCTCCAGTTTTCAGGAGAAGGGTTTCCCTCCTTGACTGTAGAATCACAGAATTTCGGAGATTGGAAAAGGCCTTTGAGATCACCTAGTCCAATTGTTAACTGGATGCTTAGAAGACCTTGACTAAACCATATCCTTCAGCCCTATTTCTACAACATTCTTATGGGGTATCCCTATGGACGACTCGACAGTCATCCTTGGGCAAGCTGTTCGAGTGCCTCATAACCTGTTGACTAAAGAAATTCTTCCTGGTGTCCAATCTAACCTTCCCTTGGTGCAATTTCAGACCATTTTCTCTTGTTCTATCGCTTCTTCTGTAGGAGAAGAGCCTGACCCCACCTGGCTCCAACCTCCTTTCAGGGAGTTGTCGAGAGCAGGAAGGTCTGTCCTGAGCCTCCTTTTCTCCAAGCTAAGCAATCCCACTTCTCTGGGCTGTGGAAGGTGATCTACCTCCCATTACTCTCTGGAGACCTCCTAATTCTGTGGCGGTGTCCTCATACATCTGTGAAAGAAAGGCAGCTCTTTACAAGCTGTCTGGCTTAGGAGAGCTCTGCATGAGCAAATAAAAACTAGTTTTCTTATTTAAGCTGTGGGGTTGGTTTTCCTGTCTAGCTGTTAAACTTTTGCAGCTTTAAGATGGAAGCAGTTTTCTTAAAGTTTTGTCCCACCTCCCCTCAAGCATGATGGAATTTTCCATCTGCCTTCACCTCAACGCACCGATGCCCTATTTGCGCTAACAATAATTCATGAACTGTACTGAAGCACCACTTTACACTTATTGCCTCAAGGAATGGGAAAACCTTTCAAATTACATACCCCCTGTGCATTATCAAGCCTTATTGTATCTATATTCCTACTGTCTGATGCTAAGGAGCATCGTATTGCTCTGTACAGATGTTTAGAGCCTCACATTGTAGTAATGATGAGAGGTTTTTTGTTTGGCTGCATAGTAATACTCTGCCAGCTTATATCTGCTATTTTGTGCACATTTTGCCTCTGTGTATTGCACTCGATTCTGCTCCCAGGGCAAATGAGGAAATTAGCCCCCACTCCGTAGCTGTAAACTTCCTCTGTGATTCTGCCTTCTCCTAGTTCAAAGGTCCCAAATCTTGTTTTAATTTAACTGTTCATGCAAGGGCATGCCTGTAAATAAATCTATAGTTACTTTGTTGGCTTTTATCAAAAAAATAAATAAATAAAATAAAAATAAAAAAAAATCCCCAAACCCAAAGCTTGAACTTTCTGAAGTTAGCTTATAGTGATGGTCGTATAAATGAATTGTAACTTCCAAACTCAATTCCAAGTTTTTTGGAAGTTAGGGGGTTATTCATTGGAGTGTTGGGTTATTGCTAGATTTAGGTGTGGTTGGTAGATGTGGCTGAATTACAGCTCTCTGGAAATCCAGATCAGCACCCACACCCATGGCAGCTCACGCAGAGGGCCAGTCCAGCCTAAGGATCCTGTAGGATGATTGGGGCATCCAGTCCCCTGCCTCCTCCTGCCACTGCCTCCAGCTGCTTTGGGGAGTCAGAACAAGGGATTATTGAGAGGGAGATCAGTTTCCCAATGTGACCCTGCGTCAGTGACACCGTCAGACTGGAAGAACTATAGTTGTAATAAGTACTGAAACCAGATGAATATTTTCTGAATATTCAATGCTAATAGGATGACCTGTGTCTAGAGTATTTTTCTTCCTTGTTTGTGTAATTATGGAAAGTTCAAAGGTAATTTCACAGACTTGCATCCAAATGACTCAACGTTGTTAAATGCTCAACCACCCACTGTGATTTAGCATAACAATCAGTTTAAGAATAGTCTGTATTGAACGTTGATTAACTATTTCCTATATTCAGCTCCCCAGGGTTTTCCAAGGCTTTTTACACTTATGTGACTATAAAGCTTTAATAAAAAAACCCCACCTTTATTTAAAAAGAAGAAATAATCTACAAATTTATGCTGTTGTCCTAATAGTGGCTTTATATTTTAAGTAGGCATTTTTCTTTGGCTAACCTTCTGCTGTGCACATTAAAATTAATTTCTGAGGAAAACTTTTGTAGTGATGGTGGCATCATAATGCTCTGAGCATTAATTTGATACATTACCTGAAGGAGCAATACTTATTTACAGGGTATATTTCTCATGGAACATTTTTCTAAGTAGTATTGCATCATTTGCCTAAAAGCAACAACCGTGAGAGTCACATCAGTGCCAGCCAAACGACAGACAGGTTGTCATTAGCGACACCCTACTGAATTACATCACGTTAATTCCAGATTTATTTCTTATTCCAGTTTTCATTGGAAGATATTGGTTGCTGGTCTGAGCATAATCCTGGAAGTTGTGTATTCCTGCTCTGCTAGAAACATTACTGTCAACAGCATTTTGGAGAATCATTTTCTGTGTTATCACAGTGACTAACGAATGTTCACCTGTAAAATGGAGATACTTCCTCAATGCTTTACTGTGAACTAATATTTGGGATTCTAGAGGTGAAAAACTTATCAAGTCTTTGACCTGGTGTTGCATAAAAGACTTTGAAAGCTGAATTTGACAGTGATAAAGTGTGGTGTGTGCCAGAAGTGACTGGTTTTGTTTTGAGGTAAAGATTAGACAGTTCTGAAATCAAGAAGCAGAGACAAAACCTCCACTGACCTTATACTTAATTTCAATCATAATAAAGTCTAGCAGAAATAATTATTTCATATGTTTCAATTATTTCAACATTTCCTTTGATATTAAAGTTAACCTGGGTAATAGATAAATGGGACATATCTCTAGTTTTTTCTTTATCTGTGTGTAAAGAACAGAATACTCAGAAACAGCCAGGATGGCATTTGGCTTTTCCTGTTCCGAGGAGTTTCCTTTCTAGGAGTTAGGATCACATCACAGCCTTGCCAGAGGTAATAAGGTGGAAAAGGCTCTTTCATTTAGCCCCTAGAGGTGTACTTGTCTTGTTAACAGCTCCCTGTGCATGTCTGTAGAAAGTTTACCTTCTCTGAACTGTAGGTAGAAGG
This sequence comes from Chloroceryle amazona, assembly GCA_027560015.1. NCBI lineage: Eukaryota > Metazoa > Chordata > Aves > Coraciiformes > Cerylidae > Chloroceryle > Chloroceryle amazona. The sequence goes on along the minus strand of JANHFX010019285.1, from coordinate 47,915 downwards.
AGAAGAAATAAGAAGATGAACCAAATAGAGGTTTCTGGAAAAGCAGTGTCTGTGTTCACCCCAGTCTCTGGCTGGCTGCCTGGGGATAGGAAGCTTTTTTATGATGGTAACTGCCTACTTGATGAGGTTATTGATCAGTGGGCCTTAATGTCTTGTCTGATGAGCTTGTGAGCACTTAATTGTTTCAGTATGGGTTTTTATTTGGTATCAAGGTAGCTATTGAAACAAGTTTAGTAGTTTATATAATTGATCTTTTTCCAAGAGATCCTACTGCTGAATCAACTAATGATAGCGGATTAAAAGAAATAATTTAATACCTTAACTCTGCGAAGCAAGTTGTTTTGTGCTATAGAGTAATCATTAATAAAAGAACTGTGAGATCAATAGTAGGAAAACACCTTACTTTAAAGGTTCTTGAAACCATCTGTTGCCTGCTTTCCCTTTACATCTCATGCCTTCCTGTAAAAGTAGAGTGGTGCTCCTTCATAAATCCTGTAATCGAAGTGTTTTCTGGCACAAATGTGCATACACCGTTCTGCTCTAAAGCCTATTGAAATATATCTACTATCTTAGTTGGCTTTAGATTGGGTCTGTGTAATGGTGGTGGTCTGTGTGGAGGAAGGGAGCAGGGGTGGGAAGGTGGAACCTCTGAGCTTTCCTTGGAGTAACCCCTGTTGATAATGGTATGGCAGATACAGCCTTAGCCAGAAGGGCAAATAAATGAGATTTGATCTAAAATGCCAGAGCTCTGCCAAGATAAGTTCTGAACACCTACTAGAGCATTTTTATTTGGCTCTAAATATGTAAAATATAAACGTTTTGTTTATGGAGGTATTGTTATCCAGTGCAGTTTCCCCTTAGCCGATTTCTCTGACATGTAATAAGCTTTGAGCATTTTTCAGATCAGGCAGTGTAATTGCATATCCATTGAGTTGTGCATGAACTTAGCAATTGATTCAAAGTTAAGCAAAAGGTGGTGCATGTGGAGAGAAGAAATTAAAATTTTATTAGGTTCAGCAGCATCAATCCTGATATATTTTCCACTTTATCTTCCTTTCAGCCTGAATTAAAAAATGCTGCTATTCTTGACTAATTTTATTATTTTATAACTTGCTTCAAAAATTTATATAGACTTCAGATGCTCAGCATTTTTTGCAAATGTTGACCCATGACTGGTCAATTTAAATTGCAACAAGGTCAGATCTACCACCCATAATTCATATAATGAAATGCCTCATAAAATCTGAAAAATAATACACTAGAAAGTACAGAGGGAACAGGACCTTCTTCAGCTGTTGAAAAAGCAATAAAATGGTACAGTATTTCTCTGCATAGCAGCAATATCAGAAACCTTTCCAGCCAATAACCTGACTTGATTATGAAGAACATTCAACTTGCTTTACAGTGAAGACATTTTCTGAATGTATGCTTTATATGACAGAGGCCTGGGTGCCAACCCAGATGAATAATGTGGTGCCTGTTCTGGTTTTCCTGTCAAATAATACAGTCTTATTACAATGCATTAGTATAAAATAGCATGACACTGCTGGTCTTGTATTTCCAGAGCTGAGTGCCAATGACAGAAAGTTGTGATTGGGGCTGAAAGCAAAAATACGCTGTGGGAAAACAGAGGCTCCCAAAACTGCTTTGTGGCATTTTGAGAGTAAGAGGAGCGATTGTTTATTAATACCATTGTGCTTGAGTGGCTTTTCAGAACATGTCAGAATCATCTTTTAAACTGTTGATCTTCTACCTCCAAATAAACCTCTTTCCAGAAAACCTGCATTTTGGGTTTGGGGTGTTAGTTTGTTGTGGTTGGTTCACTTTGTTCATATATAATGTTTTTAGTGTTGTTTTGTATTTGCATAGACCTTGAGCTGACAAAGCAAGTAAATCCCATATTGATCAGCAGGATTTAAATGTGTTACCTGCTCTGCTGAACTGCAGTCAGAATTTGGAGAGTTCTGTGGCAGTGGGACAGAACTTTCTTTAAGTTTAAGAGGAAATAGGAGGGGCAATTTTTTTTCACATTACTCCAACACTTAGAAGTATTTCCATTTCAAAGTAAAATGGGGAGCTCCTGTGTAAGTGAAATGGATTATTTTGCTTTGTTGTAAGATTGAACAAACTATCATGTAGCTTCAGAGCCTGGGACAAAAGCTGGAAGTCAAATGGGAAGAGTATAAATGACACATTAAAGTAGTGTGTAATAAAACCTATGATAGGTTTAAAAATGGGGGGAAAAAAAGATGAAAGGGCAATTGACAAAATGGCATTACTCTGAAGCAGTATATATAGCTGAATAAGGAAAGCTAGAGGAATGATTCCATAGTTTCAGCAGAAAATACTCCCTAACTTAACAGACCAATTAAAATAGATACACTTTTTGCAGCTCGAAAGTTTTAGGATTAAGAAAAATGCTGATAATGTCACCCAGAACCCGATTTCCAAACAGATCTGCTATCGCTGTGCAAGTCCTTTTATAAATACCAAGGTAGCAGCACTTCCCTTTCTATACAGGGGGTGTGTGATGTATGACTAGCCTCTCATGTTGCTCTTGCACCTTCCCTCACCAGGTCTTAATCTGATGTGTACCAGTGACATATAGTTGTGCTTTGCCTGTGTACAGCCTGCCCAGGGGTGGAAGATACACAGCTATAACTTGAATCCTTGATCCTCGGAATCTCTAACTTGTGGTTGCAGATGAATGCATGGGAACAGCTGTGGAGTTGCCATCAACCTCTCGTTAGACCATCTGAAATGAGTTTGTCGGGCTTGACTCAGTTGCCTGAGGCTTGTGTCCACCCATTACCACATTTGGTACTGGCTGATGTGGTCTGCACCCAGCACAGGTAGCAGCAGGGGAGGTGGCTCTAAATACCTCTGAGAACACAGCCTCTGGCAGCTGCTTGTCTTTCTGGGCAGGCAGTGGCTTTCTTCTCTTGCAAAGAAATGATGGGTGGTTGTTTGTTTGATGGGTTTGGTTTGGGTTTTTTTAATAACTTTTCTGCTCTTAACAAAATGAAATGTCTGTCTTTTTTTTTCTGAGAAAGTTAGAAATCTGAATACTCTGTAGTCCAGACTCTCCAGTGATGTAGGAAAGATGGAGGTTCTAGTTTCAGTCTGCTCCAACTAGGAATTGAATTTTTCTCCGTAACTGGGGAGTTACTGGATGTTTTGGCCAGAGACTCCATTGCAGGGTTGAAGTAAAGAAATAGGTATCGATTTTTTGAAAAGAAATGAATTTAAGTTCTAATGGAAGAAAAGAAAAGAATGGAAAGCTCTGACAGTTTTGGTGTGAAGTCTGTTTAATGTGGAGTGAGAAGGGACAGACAACCCAAGTGAAATGAGTTGCTTGTTTGTTCACATAAACAGAAAAAGGGTTTCTGCAGCTGCCAGAGCAGCACCTTTCCGTGCCCTGAGTTCCCATGAGCTAAAAAAGGCTCATTTCATTTATAGTGATGCATACACAATATCACGTGAAACCCCAGAGCTGGAGAGTGCAAACTGCGGACGACAAATCTGCTCTACTGAGTGTTTAATGGTTAGGGTAGTATATGGATTGGCTTTGAGGAGTTGAAACCATTTGGAGTTCACCTTTGTTTTCCAATAAATAAACTCTCCAGACTGAGAATGTAGTTGTTTATTGTTGGAAATTTTATTTAAATATCACATTGGTTCCTGTAGTTAGAAAAGCCAACCTGGCCATAGCTGGACATTCTCCACATCTGGATATTCTCAGCAGTAGGTTCTGCATCTGCATTCATCAAGCTCCATACTGGGTTATTTGAAGATGCAAAGTAAGCCAGTCACAGAGCTGTCCTTTTATAGATACCAGCAAAGGCTCCGCTGTGAATTTGTCTTTTAAAGCAGTGAGGTGGTTGTTGCGATTTGCCAAGTCAGTCAACTCAGCTCGCCTGTAGAATAATTTATCCAGGTGATCCTGCTCCGGCAGGGGGATGGGACTAGATGATCTTTTGAGGTCCCTTCCAATCCCTAGCATTCTGTGATACAGGGGCCCATGTGGGAAGGAAACGGCCTGGTCAGGTGCTGGTATCTCAAAGTCTGAGGAAGATGTCAGCAATGTAAAGCTTTTAACTTAAATAGCTTGTGGTAATTCTGTCACTTTGACTTCTTGACCAATTGGAAAGATAGAATCCATTGTAAATGTGGTAGATAAGGAATGTTAGTTTGATTATTATAAAAGTATACAAGAGAAGCAGGAAAGAAATACTGAGCTGCTACCAAAAAAAAAAAGGTAGTCTTATTGATTTATAAGAATAAACTTTCTTGTTTTATAAACCAATACAAATAAACTTGCTTGTTTCTGCACTTTTACATTGCATCCTTCTTCCCAAAGGAGGTGATTTACAATGAGGTTGTTAATCTAGTTAATGCCAGAATTCCTCTACCTAAAACAGGTGAAGAACAGGCTGTGGGATATTTATATCATTTGGAAATCCTGGACACAGACATGCCAGAACTCTCCCTTGAGCTGGCTTTAGTCAGTGCTAGTGATTGTCTGAGAACTGCTTGTTTGGAATGGATGAGGTGCTAGAAACACTAGAAAAAGGGACATTACTCAGAGGGCTCGCAGGAATAAAGAGGAACTCAGCCTAGTGCCACTTCCCAGAAGAGTACTGAAAAAGTTACAAATGATTGTGAAAGCAGAAGAGAGATGAGTAAGAACCAACATTGTTTTGAGGTCTGTTCCGGACAAACCTGTCTAGTTTATTTCTTTGCTACAGGAAACACTTGCAGCTACAAAAACCAGGAGATATCCTGTCATGACTTCAGCAAGATTTTAAAAGCTCTACTAAGTGACATTTTCAAGCCAAGTGGAAAAAGTATGTTGTCTGTTGATTCAAGGATTTTGATCTCTCCTGTAGCGTTTTTTTCCCTTTCCCAGTAGTCTTGCAGGTGGGAATCAGTGTTCCCATCCACGTCAGCACTGAAATGTTTTGCTTTTGTCCTTTTTTTAGTGATGCATATGGTTCACTGTTTTTCCCAGGTGTCACAAGATCTTGCTCATTGTTGCAACACTCATGGGAATATTCAGCCAGAAATCTGGCCACAGCAGGGATATCCATCTTGGAAAAGTACAAACTCGAACGATAAAGCAGTTAGTGAAAGAGGTAGGAACGTGTCTGACAGGCTGTGACTGAGCTCAAAATGCAAGAATCTAATCCAGGCTCTCGCTACAAGAGTGATTTAAAGGTACCTTTCAACATTCTAAGAGTTGTAAAAGGGTTTGAGTTGTTAAGTTTTTATAACTTGCTGCATGAAAAAATGAGAGGTAAGGTTTTTCTTAGTTAAATTCACGGACTTGTTCACTGATTCTTTTTTTTTTTTTTTAAACTGGGTACCCAGTAGCTCCTGTATCCAACTGCAGAAGGCAAAGTGTATTGTAACAGATTTCTGAAAGCTAGATGTTCGACTGTGACTTTAAAGCCGAGTGGCAAGAGTGCCATTAATAGCTGTATACGTACAAATACTGTGTATTGGAGGATTCTTACCCCTCACCATCTTGTAGCCTTAGTGTTATCCTGAAGGAATGGGAGGACTGCAGGCCAAGAGAGCTGCAAACGCCCTGGTTCACACCGGTGGGGCTCCCGCAGCACAGAAGCACAGCAAAGGTGGCTGTAAGTGCTTGGCTGGACTGGCAGGCGGGATTCACAGCCCCTGACTCTGAATTTTGCTATGGCTGTGCTGTTGTCAATCCATGCAAACCGTTTGCAGTTTAATAGTTTTAAGGGTTATGAGCTGAATAATAGTGATCAGTCAACTCATTCCCTGTCACAATTCCTTCCTTTGTGTTAGATGTTTCCAACCCCTGCTGTCTTTCATCTAAGCATCTTTTCTCGGGCACATGCAGCAGCAGTGACTACTGACAGCAGGACTAGACTAAAGCTGAGGGCTTCTTCAAAGCCATCTTTAGCTTGGCAGCTTTATTATTCCAGCCAATCTGTCTATTCCACTTGGGCTGAAATGCCACCCCACTTCTCAGCTTTTCTCCCAGCCATCATCTGGTATGCTAACAATTGAACATTTGGTGCAATTCATAGGAGAGAGAGAGAGGGGCCATCACTGGTTAGACAAAGTGCGATTTTGTTACCGCTGGAGCCTTAAAATTTTAAAGCAGATGTCAAGGACCTTAAGATAAATTCAATTCCCCTTATTGTCTGTGTTTAAAAATAGATCTAACCACCTGATTGTGAGAAACAGGGATGGCTTCCTGGGCTTTTTATGTAGACTTGAGTGCAAAGTAATTGTTTTTTGATGAACATAATTTTCATCAATAAGTCATAGAATTCCTTTGACCCAGTTCTGATGCATTTTTAAAGGCGTTATAATTTCTCAGCAAACATTTACCTTGAGCTTATGAGATCTACAATTTGGATATATGGCAATGGCTTGTTATTTTACTACTCTGTGTCTTGCTACATCTTGCTGAGAACTGAGTAGTAAAAAAAACTGTCTTGAGTAGGAGAGGAACTGCTTGTGTTGAACAATTATAGAGCTTGTTGAGGGTGCTTAGAAGAAAGCAATCTAATGCTGTAATGTCTCCTGGCACTCCCTCTTGGGTGAGATGTAATTCTTTTTGTTGGCTATTATCATTTTAAGCTAAAAAGATTATAGTAAGAGTAGAAAAGTAGTGTACTGTAACTCTTAAAATACAGATAGTCTGCGTATAGCTTCCTGTTCCCATCCAAAGGACGTTATTCACAATGGAGTTTCAATCCATTATGATATTCCGGGGCTCTGCAGTGATGCTTATCAACTGCTGATATCACCTGTCCTGAGGCCTGTGTGGAGAACACAAGCTGCCTTACGGAAAAGGTCTTCTAATGCAGTATTGCATCTGGCACGGGTACCACTGCTGGGCTTAGAAGTAATCCAAGGGCACCCAAGGGGGGTGGGTGAGCAGCAGCATGAAGAGGGAAGCTGGAGAACTATCACGTCGCCACAAAATGGCCTGCTCTGAGTTGCACGACCATCAGACTTGCAGCCACTATGTGTCACTCATCCTCATCGCCTTCCACTCTGTGTCCGCTTCCACTGTTCACAAGGAATTTCTTGGCAATGTCCTCTTCTTCCTCTTTCAGCATGCCGGGAAGCAGCTCCGCTGCTTGCTTGACTTTCCCACTAGATTGTCGTGGCCCTTTGCTGCAGGGATAGCCTCAGATCTGATGCAGCAAACTCTGCTGGGTTACAGCTGATGCTGCTCTCTGCATGCTGTTGGGTGCTACCAGCCAGCCCTCAACCCCTACAATTAGCTATCCTATCTGCTGTTTACGGGCCAGTCCTTATGCTAGTCTGGTTTTGAATAACTGTCTGTAAGAACTGTCATCCCTTCTAGAAAGCTGCTACTACAAGATGAGCTGCTGAGCTGCTTTCTCATCAGTCCATTCGTTCTGCAGATGGCAATAGCTCAAAGTCTGCCAGGCATTCACAGTTTTCAGGCTAATCCCTGTGACAGCACAGTTCTTTTCAATCAAGAAGGCTTTTGCAGATCTTGAGGTTGCTGCCTTCCAGCCCTGTGAAGTGCTTTTACAGGAATGTAATGGTTTACTGTAGCACACACACAACCCTCTGAGCGTATGCGGCCCAGCCTCGGCTCTGCTCTACCCCCAGTCATAGGTGACAACGTAAGGTTACATTTTGGTGACATTTTATGAAAAGATGCATTACCTATTGATAGCAGTGGTCTCTGTGCTGCTTGTGTCAGTGTCCTATGTGAGAATGTGGAAAGATGTGACAGGGATTCGGTTACCTAGAAACAGAACTGTAAGGGAAAACTGGCCTTTCAAGAGCTTGAGATGAAATGTAACATCTGACATACCCTGTTTTAGATTCCTATTTGGCGTGTTGATGTTACTAACCTGAGTGAGATGCACAGATTCCTTCTGCCCCTTCCCAAGCATTCCTGTTTGCTCAGCTGCTTACATTTTATTATCCTTAAAAGTGCAGGAATTTCCAACACAGACTTTTCCATTGCATACCACTGAAGTAATACAATGGAGGTGAGGGAAAAGCCTGTATTCTTTATAACTGACAAAGGAGTGTCTAGTTCTGTTAGCTTGTTAGCACCCGAATTCTAGGATTTTTGCTATTTTTTTAACTACTAATTCTATTTAAGAAAGGTTTCATCTCCTTCATATACTGTGACAAGATGCCCCATGGAAAAAATGTGGTTTTTTCAAGCCCTAGCTAAACCAGTACAAAATAAAGGACTGGAATTACAGTACACTTAGTTTCTTAGACTGAAGACTTTGTTCCTGCTAGGTGAGTGCATGCATTTTCCTTCTAGTTTACTTCTACCTGAGAGTTGCGTTTTCTTTTCAGGCCATTAAAGTGTGCAAGAGAGAGCAAGAGCACTTATTCTGCCAAAGGTGTCAGACAGACTGGCACCTACTTCTTGGCCGAATAGCACTTTCTTTTTGAAAAAGGGGGGGAAAAGAAAGAGCATCAGCTGCTGTGTGAAATCAATCTTCCAGTCTGTTGTAGAACAGAGTTTCGTTTGTAAAGAGGAAGAAAAAAAACCTCTCGTAAAAGATGCATGCTTCATTTGTGTCGTTGCTCATTGGCTTCAGTGTCCTTCTTCACACTTTTCTCTCAACATCGCATCAGATACTTAATAGACTACAAAATATTAGATGTAATTAGGACCTGTAGCTACCAGGGTTCTAATGATGGACTTATTGCTAAAGTAGTCATTCCCATTTGGAGGAGTCATTCCAGCTTGATATTTCTCTAATTATCTGCAGGGACTGTTTCCTGACAATTGCAGGCTCATACCCATTTTGAGACAATGATACTTGAGAGGTGGAAGGTGTATTTCTACCTTGATGAAACACAAGAAGTCCTCCACAGCGTGTCCATTTCCATTGATTACCCTTATTAAGCTCTGCCAAAGAATATAGAATCATCTTCATCAATAACATAAGGAATCTCACGTAACAAAGCTAATCTATGTTCAGCACTTCTGAGCTAGCTTCCTAATTGAAGTCTTCCTGTGTTAGCTTGAGCTTCAGAAGTCTGCCTGTATCCTGGAGAGTAGTCCCATTAATACAGCTGCTTAAAATAATTAGGCTTCTTTTCTGCTGTCATTTATGCTAGGGAGCTTTTCACTAGGATGAGACTCTTTCTTGTCTGTAATCCATGAGGCTTAAGTAATATGAGACTTTAGGAGGGAAAAGTTGGGAGAATGGGGAGAGGCAGAGAGATTAGTGCTGCCTCATTTTAGTACTATATATTAGAAGCTTAGAGAAATTAATCTCCTAATATGACAAACAGAGAGCAGAACTCTGAAGTTAAGTTTGTGCTCTGAAATGCCTAATCTAGGAGCCTACTGCTCTTCCAGGGAACTGGAACCCAGACTTAGCTACTTGGGGTAGGTACTTTGGGTCTCGCTTTTGCCCCCTTTAAAAGAGCATCTTAATGAGTTGGTCAGGATTTTGTGGCAAAGGGCAAAAACATTGAACTGGCTGTTGAACAAGAGAGCTCAGCTGTGCAGGTTTGAGTGTCATGGGATGGATGCTCAGCTACTTCTCCCCTGTAGCACCACCCAAGTGTTGCATCCGCCTCTGGCTGTGGCTGACCCTAACTTCCCAAAGAGTACACGTGCAGCGTTTAGGATTGCTTGGCCTATCTCAAGAAGAGCTGGGTTTAGCTGTCCACAGGCAATCAAAAACGAGTCCAACCTACACAATACCACAGTCTTTTGATGGTCAGAAGACCGGAGTAAATTCTTATCTGGTAAATATTCCCCTGGTGCTTTTGGCATCTCTGGATCAAATGATCTTTAGTTTGCATCTCAGCTTTGTTAAAATGCTGGTCACGTAGGTGGACAGGAATACTGATGTTAGGAGTAGTATTTTCCTTGTTGCCTTTATGTAGTAAAATATAGCATATCAACCACTGTAGCAGCTAGGAAAATTGCATTTCCAATCTCGATACTTATAAAAATAAGGTAGCCAGATAGCTTGAGATCCCATGGGTGATATTTGTTTATGATTTTACTTAGCTTCCTTCCTTCCACTTTGCTATTTACTTATTCTTTTGCTTAAATAGATAAGCTTGGCTTTGGCTATTTTTTTCAGAAAAAAAAGAAATTCTACAGGGCTTGAAATTGCCTGTCTATGCTGGACAGCTCTTTTAAAAGAGATCAGAACAAAAGTGCAAATACCTCAGCCCTCTCCCACTTCTGCCCAGCTACCTTTAAATTTTTCCTTTAAATAGAGCATCCATCCTGCAACCCTCAGTTCACATTTTTCAAGCTGTTGTAAAATTTCCAGCCTTTCAATAATCTTTGTATTAATTTCCTAATACTGAAAATAAGTAATTACTCACATTTTTCAAAAATGTGCTCCAAATTAAGAGGCTAGGCTGCATCTTCTTTTACTAATTATTTCAGGAAAACTAATCTACAACGTGTGTGACCTTTTCTAAATTTGGACCCATCTGGCATTTTCAAATGGAATTGAATATTGATCTCCACACTGTTAATTTATTGTTTAATTAAAATATCATAGTGCTGTGATGTGGTTTGATTGCACATCCTTTTCCATATCAACCAATTAACGTGGAAAGCCATCACAAAACTATCACTTTTTATTATTATTTTTATAATGGAGCTTCCCAGAACTGTAGGTCTCCTCTCGTGTTCTGCAGTAATGGCTTGGAACGTATTTTAGCACAAATGACCTGCAGGAACTGCTGTAGAAAGTAAATTCTCAGCTTATATCGTTGTGGTATGACCAAGGTGCTACGCTTCCTGGACGTGATTGAATGGGTTTGGAACTTCACTGTGCATCTTAGGTCACCAATACCTAGTATAAAATATAGAGAAGTGGTTATTATAGACCAGTCATCTTAGTCAATGCTGGGTTTGCTGTACTGCCCTTGCTTATTAGGGAGAAGAAACTATGTTTCTTGAATAAGGCAATACCATCAAACTTTGTACTGTCAAGGTCCCTTCCCATGGGTGAAAAATGTTTAAAGCAAGCTTTTGTGGTTGCCAAACTACCTACACTTTGTGTATCTAAAAACGTCTAGGGAGGACTGCGTGTGGTGCTTATTCTGCAGAACGCTTCTTTCCCAACGGTCTTAAAAGGCACTTCAGAAAAACACACAATGTTAGGAGTTGGAAAGGGCCTTCAAAGATCATTGAGTCTGACCCCTCCTGCCAGAGCAGGACAAAACTAGGGCAGATCACTCGGAAGTGCATCCAGAGAGGTCCAGAGAAGGAGACTCCACAACCTCTCTGGGGATTGTCTCTCTGAAGCGAAGCCCTTTTTCTTCCTGACACCTATTTTTATGGCTAAATAGCTGTTTAAGCTGAGGTGTTACTGAAGCACAATGTCTTCTGCCTCCTCAACACTTGCTTAATACTTAGCCTAGAATCTTTTGTGAATGAACATTTAGATCTAGAAGTCCTGTTTGGGATGCTTTAGCCAAGGAATTATCTTACAGTCAGGTCCTTGGAATATGTTAAAGTTGTTCCAGAATATTCTAGTCTGACCTTCAGTACACCCATGTAGGAAATAGCAAAACCAGATACCTATTAGGTGTACACAGGTAGCAAATCTGATAGTGGAAACTTAAGTCATATGCTAACAATTCTGAAGCAAGTATTTACTTCTGAAAGGCTGTAGAAGCAACGCAGGACTGGAGCAGTGTGTCATGCAGCAAAGCCTCACTTTGGCTGGGTCACTTTTACCTTGTCTGCTGTGAAGATTCCACAAAAGATCAAAGGGAATCGTGAGGATAAAAAGATTGCTTTGCACACCGGTTTGGTTTATTTTCAATAGTCAGTTCTGAGGCAAAAAATAAGCATATTTAAATTACATGTATCAAATAATTTCTGAGCAGAATGAAAAGGTTGCCAATGATAGTTTGATTTATTAAAAATAGATATATTTTTTCATCACCAAATAATTTGTGGTAGAAATAATATGATCATATCTAGCACAGAAGCCTCCAGAAATAAATCACAGTGGTGTTAAAATTAATTTGGCCTAAACCTTCAAACAAAAATAATTATCAGTTAATAAGTTTGGTTTAGTTATTCAAGTTATCTTTGCTTTTCCAAGTCCACTCCAAAATAAATAGCGTGTCAAAACAACACGCTGCTGACAGAAAGAAATTACAGGACCAGGAGCCCCCAGATGATGGCAGCTTTAAAATGAAGAACAAACTACATCATTTCAAGGAACATTATTAGAAAACCATGTATCACTTTGGGATAGAAATGAAGCCTTGGTGGGGTTTTTTTCAGATCAAGGTTATGTGTAAACATTAGCACAGTCTTTGTATTCAACCAATCAGAATCCAATGAATGTAATTTATCTTTGATCTTCTGAGAAGAGCCTGCAGTTCAGTGTTGTTTAATGTCTTAGCTGTAATGGGAAATAGAAAAGGAAGGAAATCTGAAATAATCCCTTTCAATTGTATTACTCTTGGAGATTCAACTCTTAAAATAGAAGTCAACAAATTTTTACTTCACAGTGCAAGTCCCTTACTATGCAGAACTGTGACAAAAGTACACAGGGAAAGGGTTAAAAACCTATTGGTAAACCAGAGTTGTGATCTAAAGCCCACTTCAATGGACAAATGGAAGTATTTCTACTGACGTCTCTGGCCCTTAGATCAGGACCTTGGTTTATTATCAGCAAAAAGTTCTTAAAACTCATTTTCAGATGCAGTATCAAAAGGAGGTTTTCTTTTAATACACCGTAAAGGATGGAGGGTTAGAAAGCTGCAGAATGACCAGGTAAAGTAGAAAAGCAAATGCTTTCTTAGCGGGTCAAAAAGAAGGTCACTTGTTTTACAGTTAGAAATAAGCCCTCAATTGAGAGTGACAGTAGGACTTTTACCACTCCAGTTCAGGGAAAGTAATGGTTATCAGCGTAAACTGTACTCTGAAATGCTTTTGTTACTCTTATGGCTATGACATAAATTAAAGGGAATCAGACAGGTAAGAAACAGTGAGAATAGGTGGTTTTAAGATAGAAGCAGCAATTGTGGAGGTGCCTTGAAAGGGCCAGGCTGGGTGGATGGCTGGTTCCCCAGGAATCTTAGCAGATGCTGGGAGGAGATTGCAAATTCCCCGCTCCCTCGTGCATGTGGAGAAAATGATAGGAAAGAAACCTTGTGGGGGGAGAGTTCCTGGTTTCCTTAACCCCTAGAAGCAGTTAGATCTGCTTTGAGCAGGGCCAGCTGAAATCACTGATGGTAGGAACTGCCAAATGCAGTAGCCTGATGGGGCTCTGTGTCCCTCCAGTGGCAGGGACAAAGCACATGGACCTCTCTGACCCATGGCCCCATCTTCAGGGGCTGCCACTTAAACTTCCATATGTGCACAGGTTTGAGAGACACTCACAGAGGAAAAGAAATGGGAATGGAGCTGAACAAAAGCCAAAAGAATTTGTTGTGATGAGGTGTGTGGCCACACAAGCCTACTGACCAGACACCTGCTTACCTGTGACTGATAGGAACTCCTAGTGCTTATTCACGTGGTGAGAAACAAATTTGGATCATGGCCTGACCATTCTCCTCTGATAGGCCAGGGAGGAGCAGGCTCAAGGCGTTCCCTTTGCTCTGATGAGATAGTGGGGTTGTCCTCCTGTTTTTCCTCTGCTCATTTGGATATCTGGGCAAGCCCAGCAACCCACTACAATACCATTCACTTATTCTACCCCTTGATCCTTCAAACTTTGCATTCTGTGACCCTGCTCTGGCAGGAGATCAACCCGAAGCCCCACTCCTGCTTGTTTTCCACACAACCTTCTATTACAGGAGATGACATCATTAAGGTGGGCATCTAAATAATCAGTTCCAACAAGCAGGTTAATGTGTAGCTCAACATAAAGTGTTTCACTGCAGCTTCACGGTGGTTACACCAGGTACTCAGATATTACTGTAAATATTGCTTGAGTTACTGCATGTGGACATGAATGATTTAGATGTATCACGGTGTACATTTAGAAAGCACTTGGATCATAAAAATTCACTTTTCGTAATGATCTGACTATGATTAATTGTAACAATACAACTTATTAATTAAACTTGGGAAGCAGCGTAATTGGAACTAGCGTTCTCAATTCACTTGAATGAATTTCAGCATTTATTCTGGAGCTATTTTAATGAAATGCTGAAATCATCTGCGTATCAATCTATTCATTACCAAATGAGATGAATGCAACAATCCTAAGTATTCATGGAAATATCTTCATTAGAAAAATCATGTAATTAACCTGGAGTGTTCTCTAAATGAAGCACCTAAAATGCTACATACTTTCTTTCATAATTGCAATTTGAGCATATTAATTTCTCATTCTCCCTGACTATATTTAAAGTAAAAATAGCATGCAGTGTGATTTAAGCATTTCACACAAAAGAATAAACTTTAGGAAAATGCTGGCAAAGGGGCCATGAACCTTTCCTGGTGTGTTGTGTTTGGTTTGCTGTTAATAGTTATTATCAAAGATTGCTCTTTGGCAAGAATTGTTCTGGTTGTGGGATTTGTCTTTGTGCTGAAGTCTGTCTGCGGCTCTGCTCACGCCACTGTTACTTGAAAGATTTATCCATGTTAAGGACACTTCATTGCCTTCCCTCAGCCTCAAATGCTTCAGCTAAAAGGTAAAAATTATCTCTGTTCTGAAATTTGCCCAGAAGTGTCACACACTGAACCAAAGTGTGTGTCAGCTATCTGTTTTCAAGAGCCTTATTTTTATAGAAACATCTTCTCTTTGAAAGATATGAATGGTTCAGACCAAAATAGAGTTTCTACTTTAGCTAAAGTAATGGGTTTTGCATAGCATGTACTTGCCTCTCTTTTCCTTTTCAGTCAGCAGTGACATGACAGAAAGTCCCTGCAGAGGTAATGGTGTGAAGCATTTCTGGTGCTTTAAGACTGAAGCAATTCTTACAAGGTGGAATATAGATGCAAACCCTTCATGGATTGTCTAGAGAAAAAGAATTTCCCAGAAATACTTACAGAGACCCTAAAGCTCTTGCATTGTGTTGTTTTCTCTTCCTTCAGGCATGTTATATCTTTCTGTAGTGTGTCCACTTCCCCCTCCTCTTAATCTTTTTGCTCTGATGTAGCAAGTTCCTTCAGGCTAAGGATTCTCTCCTGAGGTTTTGTTAACATGATGTGACTTGATTCCAGCTGAGTCTCCTATACATTAGAACACGGAGAACAGCCAGCTATGGGCTGGCTTCCCTTTCCTTAAAGATGCCCCCCCAACCCCCTCTTTTATTTCTTTCCCCTCTAAGGAAATGAAGGAAGAAAATGAAAAACTCTGCAGGAATTTGCCCAGGGTCATTATGGAGAAAAGGTTGCTAACTTCAACACAGAATGTTCTTGGCTTATTTTGAGGGCAAGGGGATAACTCAAAATATACTAAAAAAACCAAACACAACAACAAAACAAAACCAGGAAAAAAACCCTAACAAACCAGACCAAAGCCAGCAAACCGACTGAAGATCTTTTCGTTACCTCCTGTGAGTAGGTGCTAACGTTCCAAGGACACCTGGTCTAACAGAGAAGAAATGGTTGTGCAAGTGCTGTGTGAATTCTGTTTATTTTTACCTTGAGATGTGAGGATAAAAGGGAATGGTATACTCGAAGACAGAGAAACATGACAAGCACGCTGTACAAAATCTGACAACTTTTAGGTAGTCTGACAGTGAAGTAAGGCTGTCGATGGTACTGGGGTTTCCTTCATCGAAGGGTGTGTGTGGATTTGGCTAGCAAAACTTGTACTAATGTGCTACCACTGTAGAGCTCATTTTAAGATCTGCGACTACTCTGCAAATGATGACACTCTGGCTTCCCCCCCACACCTCCCTGCCTTAACACAGAGTTATTTAACTGACTCTTAAATTAAGTATTAGTGTATTAATGGCATGCTTGTCTTTAGAAGCCTTCAGAAGTTTTATTATATGAATACAGTTCAAAACATCAATCTCTGCTTATTCATGAGGATGCAGCAGACAAGGAGTTAAGGACAATTCTGCTGTCCTAGAGGGAGCTAGGCAGCAGGACTTCAAACACGTGTGCCCAGCTGTAATGAGTGTCTGAATATTTCTACCGTACCTGCTAGATGACTGTGAACTCTGTTTAAACAAAAGATTTCTTCTTTTTGATCCATCTATTTATCCTCATTTCAATGAAAGATTCTTAGCTCATTAAATTAGAAGCCGCTCTCCAAGATATTGCTGGGACACCACAGCTTAGCATCAGAACTTTAAGCAATGAGAATCCACCCCCTCAAGGGAACTGACTTCTTAAAATACGTGTTATCATCAGTCATTGTCATTACCTGGTGAAATACTCCATTTCTAGTACAGGGAGTTATATTAATACAGCATATTATCTCTCTTATTTTGTTTTCCTAAAGAAACACGATTGATTAATTCACTGTCTCTTCTTTCTTCTTCCAATAACTTTTGATCCTATTAGCTGTTCTCAACAAAACTTGCTAGAGAGATGGTGGTATCAATTATGTTTTCTGTTAATGCTTCTGCAAAAATAGGCAGTTGGCCAGAGAGAAGAAAACCGAGTGGTTGCAACGTAAGTTCAGCCACATTATCAGACATCTCCACAAGGCACTGTGGGTAACCTAGATTTATGAACTCTTGTGAAGAAACAATTACTGTTGATGACAAGATAACGAGTATTTTTATGCGGCTACAACAGATACATCTACTACTTCTGATGCATCTGTAGACTTTCCATCTTGCCACAACAGATACCTGTTAGTGCATTATGTTATGACTTTATCTCTGAAGCATTTCAGTTTCCTCCAGTTGGTCATTTTTTGCCTTTCTCTAAATTTGAAGATGTCCTCAGTATAACCCCTATATGAAGCCAGGGGAATTTTGCTTGTGAATTTCATGGGAAAAGAGAGATGATGTCATTGAGAATTTATAGAATTCCAGCTCTGTCATGTGTCAGGCCTGTGTGGAGCCCTACCTCACCCAGGGGGATGTAGAAAGACAAAGCAAGAGCTGGCTGAAGAGGAGCGGGTCCTGTTCCGGATTGCAGCTCCGTAGGAAAATGGAGATGATCCAGAAGCAGGATTTAAATTTGAATTTTCTGCCAGCTAATTTAATCTAAGCCTTGCAAAATCAAAATATACTTACCTGAAGTTACTTGTCATCTTGATACAAAGATTTTATAGTAGCTGCAAAAGGTGAAGGCTTCTTGGTAAAATTCCTGTTTAAAGACCTGAAATCCTTGGGGATCCTGCATCTCAAACCCCGGAGTTCATGAGCTTTGCAGAGTGTAAGCTTTTCAAGCTGAGAAATCCAGGCGCAGTTCAGAAGCTTATTTTAACCTGAGGAAGTGAAGAAAAATTAAGGATTTTCAGGCTGTAATTAGCTTTTTTTTTCCTTTGTGTAGATCAACTGTTTTCTGAAAACACAATGTCAGTCAGAGCAACCCAGTTGTCTTTTTCCTCCTCATGTCCAGAGGCTGAGAGTCTGTTGCTGTGCAGAGATCATACTGCCCACCTCCTCTCAATAGAGAAGACAATTTTTTTGTCAGCTTGCTGACTCTAAAGGGATTTCTTCAGTGGCCACAGAGAACTTACTTTCCAATCAGTAGTTTTATCTCCACCCCACTGCCTCTCATTTTCTTTGGCTCCAGGATTTCTCCTGGACAGATTCTTCAAGGTTTTCCTGTCCCTTTCCTGCCATGCTCTGCTGGCTTGGACAGTTTCTCCCCCCTACAAATTCTGAGCCTGCCAAAAAGCTGCGAGCTACCGATCTGACATTGTGAAATTTGTTGTATTTAATGGGTTGTCTGCAAGGGGGATTGTTGAAGGGTTTTTGTCTCTTGCTTTTCCTACCACGTTGTTGAGTTAAAATGTTGCTAGAGCAACATTCTCAAGCAGCGAGATGCTTTGTCTTTTCAGGGCTATAGATGGAGCATTCCGAGTAGTCTTAATCACATACATAAAGGTTTTAGTATTTCTACTGTACAGCATTTTATGTTGTCAGCTGCTAAAGTCAGGACTATTTCTGAGATTCAGGATCTATCACATCGGTGGGTTGAGATGAGTAACTTAGAAAAGCAAATCTTTATGGAAGATGTAAAGAGACCTGGAATATAAGAAAATGGGGCATTTTATTAAATGATGCATTAATGAGGCTTTACATTTTCAGCCTAGCACCTGTTTATACTGCCAGTTAGCACTAGAGCTCATGGATGTAACTTCCCCTCTTGAATATACGGCTTGTTCTTTTGTTACAGCCTGATTATTTTGCTGTAAATGCAGCACTGCAGGTAGATTCGGTTTTATTGTAGAACAGCCATCTGTGTTTTTAAAAACTTGATGAGGCTTTGAAAAGCCAAGCAGCATCAACTTACAATAGCTAATTTTGATAACTTTAAAATCAGAGCATTCAAAAATAATCTTCAGCAGTAAGTGAAACTAGGTTGTGTGGTGCAATGGGAGGCTTATGTGTGCTGGTTGTCTCTGTGTGTTCTCCTTAAGCACCTTTTCCCTCCGCTTGCCATATTTAGATATTGGATAAAGGATTTTTAAATGGTGCCCTAGGGTCTAGTTTGGTGGTCTTAATTATTTACTGCCTCCTTGCACACAATCTTCCCTACTTAAGTAATTGCACTAACAAATTATAGTATTAGAATGTCTGTCTAAACAATTTGTAGGCACAGTCTGATATTTAGATGCTTAAAGTGGTTCTCTGAAATCCACAGTTTATTGTGCATGCAAAATTACACCTGAGAAAGAGGAGTGATTCAGAAAAATCAGGGTCATTTATGTGAATATATCCAGTGGTTGTAACCAGAGTAATTTACATAATTATAGAAAAGTACTCTGCTGGAATCCACAGTAACTTCATCTGAATCTGTGATACCTGTCAAACGGAATGAGATGCATTATAGTCTTTGCCTCTTTAAAAATACTGATGTAAGTGATGCCTTGTCTTGATCTTGCCTCTTTCATGGGAGGATTGAATGTTCTCTGTAGACATTAATTTTACTCTGGGCACTGCTATTGTGAGGCGTTCTTATTACTTTCACTTACTTGAAACACTTGAGAAACTAACTTAGCTAAGAGAAATAAAGTGATTTGCCAGGGGTGACATACACAATCAGTGGCAAAAGCCAGGCAGAGAACGTGGATTTTTATTTTACCTCAATTACTCCCTTGGAAAAACAGATCTTTACACCCTGTCAGTGTACAGTATCCTGTGTTCAGCACTGCAGAAAGGTGTGAACTAGGTATAGGATGCTCTGTGGAGTTATTCAGCTACCTTGACTTGCCCTCATATAGGTGTCTGATTTAGGCTCGCTCTCTGTAGGCGAATGGGAAGATGAGCATGCCCAGAAGGTGATTATTTCATGCTAAGAGAGTCTATGACTTGCTCCCTGGGGCCCCTCTCTATCTTTTGCTGTGAGGCTGTGCAGATGACAAGCTTAGGCTCAACACCCAACTCAGATGAGCAGATGAGTTAAATCTCACCCTAAGGAGACATCAGAGGTCTTCCTGTTCTCTGCAAAGTCAGTTGTGAAAAAGGGCTCCCAGTAAGCTGTCAGCCTTTAAGGTAGAATTCTGTTCCACTGAGCTTTCAAATATTTCAGTCTCATGGCCAGTTCTGGCATCCCTTCTGAGAACACTTAGAAGCCTCCTTGTCAGTGTACGCTGTAGGAAAGCGGGTATCTTAGCACCTCTCTTGCTTTATAGGCAGGTAAGACTACAGGAATGCAGTGCCTAAAAGATAGTGCTGGAAGTTGATGCCTTAGATGAGAGAAAGAGGATGTATATGAGCTTTTCTTGTGAGCATCAACAGAGGAGAATGTTTTGACCAGTCTGGGCCCCATGTGACTGAAAAATAGCAGTCTGCAGTTCCACCTCTCTGCCAAGTCCAATCCCTAACCACCACTATAAGGAGCAGCCATCACTGCCTGCAGGGGCAGGGCTCAGAAGGTTTGTGTGCCAAAGGCGGTGGGTTTGGGTTCACACGTGCAGTATGGACACTTGAAGTCAATTCTCAGTAGCTAGATGGTATACTCAGCTCAGCAAGGCTGATAATGCTTGGCAGGAGAAAAAATGTCCTGCGTTCTTGTTGAAAAGGTACCGTCCTTGTGTGAAAGAAGCCTTTGAGTCTACCTGTGTCGTGACTGCAGATACAAGGGCAGGCTGAAGTGAAGGTGTCTTTTTGTCCATACTAAACCCAGGCCTGATTGAAAGATCTTAATAGCAGATTTCTAGCACACTGAAAATGAAAACCAATACAGCTTGAAATGATGAGAACTTACGTTTTTTTGGGAAGGGGGGGTGATAATTATAGCAGAAATTGTGGAGGTTTATCTTTAAATAGAACTCTTGCCACAGATCTGCGAGCAAGTGGGGGGTTAGTATAGAAAAGGGGTGGTAAAAATGTAGCCAGTTCTGGTTTTTCATCTGATTTAGTATTCTTAACAGTGACAGCTGATGTTTGAAAGCATTTGTATTGAGTCTGTTGCTAATGTTTGTGATGTTAGCAGATAATAGATGCAGACGGATCTGAGCAAAGTGCACCTACATGGCTCCTCTTCTGAATGCAGCAAAATATTCCAGGAAAAAAAAAAAGGAGAAAGTTCAGGCAGATGTATACAAGAAAATTCACAGTAGATATGTGATGGCTCATAGGAGATAGTGCAGGAGGGAGATGAAACAGGTGAAAATGGGAAGTTTGGTTTTCAGCTTTCTAGTCAGGTTGTATGGCAGACACTTTCTATCTTTCCACTTAGTTAAGTACAAAAGATGTAGCATTTGTCCATCTCTTGCAGGTGAGAGATGCCCATAAATAAATCATCAGGAAGAAAGGAAGAGAGGACACGTTCCTGCATTTAGAGTAGAATGCCACCCATAAGGATTGTGTATGTTTACAGTCCTTCAGGGGAGGGGAGATAATGGACAGGTGATAGTGATCTGTTATTCCTTTTTCCAGCAGGCTACTTTTGTGCTTCTGTGCAACTTCTCGAAGGATTTCTATCTCTAGAAATGGAGAAAAGACCAGTTCAGTTCCAAATTCATATACTAAGAATCTAAACTATATTGGTATTTTATATATAATATATTCTACATATATATCTTTAATACTGGATATTTCTGATATGGTCTATTTCTTTCAGCAGAAATATGTTACCTAATAAAGGTCATAGTTGCAGCAATGTGGTAATTTGGCATCATGAGTTTGACTAGAAAAGATTTAATCTATTTCACAACACCACTGTGAAGAAAAGAGAAAAATCCAAAGCATAATGGGTTAACCTCCTGTGGTTTAAAATTCCCAAAATCATTTGGGAAGAAAGAAACTAAAACTTCTTACTGAGGCAAGAGTTCTTGTTAAAAAGTAAAAACTTGCTTTGTCCATGAAAGTGACTCATGCTTTCTGCGCTTGTCATTGCTGTAGGAGACTCAGGGCTGAATGAAAGAAGATGACACCACCCAAGGCACTTAAATGTTGTCTTTCCAGGCTACTGAAGCTGAGAAAGATAAGAGTGATCCCAAGAATAAAGTACTGAATGAAGAGCCAAGGGGCATCGCTTCATTTCCCAGCCCTGATAGAGTTTCCTTCAACTGTCTCAGGCAAATCACTTAATGTCTGTGTCTATCTCCCTCTCTGTAGATTTGCAGTAGTACTTTTCCACCTTAATTTGGTGACGGTTTGATTTCTGAAGATCTGAACAGCAGCAGGATAAAGCATACAATAGGGGAAAAATATTTTAATAAATGACACTTCACCACGGAGGGTCGTGATGAAACATTATGGCCTGAAGGGATTGTCTGGGGGAAGGACTGCACTTTATTCTTCAAAACTTCAAGAATATATTGACAAGCTTGAAACAGAAAGGTATAACTCAATTGAAATCAAGGGACCTATACCAAGAATTTATTCAAATTGTTAGAAAAATGAGGTACTTCTGGAGTAGTGACTGAAAGATGAAGAAATACAGTGAAATTCAGATCCAAGGCACACAGCACAGGAATGCTAAAATAATATTTGAGCTTCTTACTGTAAGAGGGTGATAAGATCCTCACCTAATTACCTGATAGCTGAAAGATAGGTTAGTTGACTGATATAATTAAGTGAATTCCTGTTGAAGGTGTATGTGCCTTGTGGGTGCTGTTGGATTATCCTGTGGTGAAAAATAGCCTGTTTCAGCCTTCGTGTGCGTTTAGATGCCTGGAAGTCTGTGGTGTTCACGTGAACTGCTGAAGCAGAAAACACTATGTGATATTTGCTTTCTTTATCTACCTTTTGCTTCTGTTTGAAGAATGCCTCTTCGGGGGGTGAGGGTAACAACTCTTGTTTCCAAATACGCCACCTTCGTTTCTACCTTATCTCTTGAAATTTTGTCAGCGTGTTTCCTTTCTCTTTTGTAGCCTCAGTGTTATTGCCATGTGGGGAGTTTCTGGGCAGAGACTGAATAGTGTGCCTGTGTTAAGCTGTGGCCAGGATACCTTTTGACAAAACTGTGTCCGGCAAACTTCACAGGCAGTTTTAACAAGGCTTCTGGAACTGATAGGACTGTGAAGTTTGCTGCTGTGACAGCAATTTATAAGCTGTGAATAGAACACTGTGCTGATTATATTGATTTTGAAACCTACCACCAAGGCTGCTATTCATTGACATTCTTGTTGGCGGTGTGTCATGGAAGCTCCGTCTATGTTAAAAGTGAGATGTATTAATACTAGACTTGTCAGATTTGTCTCGACTCAAATCCAGACAGCGCAGACTTCAAAGGTATCATCAGGAAGATGCCCTGTGTCCTGGGCAGTTTGGACTTCTCAGCATTTGTTTTTACTGTGATATGCATGCCTCATCTAAAGTATTTTCTCTCCAAGTCTTACCTGGATTCTGCTAAATGCCGCTAGTAGAGCAGCCATAGAGCCTAATTAGTAATTTTCTTGGCTGTGAAAGTGCATTTTCCCAAGTTGACAGTTGTTCAGAGTCTAGGATTATTCTTGGCCCATGGAGGGCGTTCTTAAAATGTAATGGGGGCAAAACATTTGGGGTTGAAGTCAGCTGTAAGCATCTGGCCCGTGTTAGCACGAGTGCTGGCAGCTACCCTTGGGTTTGCAAAGTAGGGCACTCTGCAAGGCTCTGTGCCCCGTGGCTTAAGAATTTCCTGCAGCCCACCAGAAACTGTCGGCAAAGACACAAAAATGAAATGAATTGAAAAGTCTTGATGAAAACCTTAGGGGGCTGACACACTCCCTTGTCTCCCTGCAATAAAGAAAGTCTTTAACTTTTCTAATTGCTTCCATTTTTTTTCTCCTTGATGGTGACAATTTCCCCCCCCCAAGTGACTACAATGGTAGTTCATTTATCATTTTTCTTTTCCCAAGACCATGTGACTTTGTTTTCCTTAATTTTATTTAATTGATTATAACTAATTGACTCTCAGTTTAGGGAATAGAGGTTTCTGAGCCTGCTGGTCTGGTCTTAATTTATTTTTGGTGCAGTCTTTTTCTTCCAGCCCAGGACTGAGCTACAAGGTTATTCTTTTAAAAAACAAACAAACCAACAAAACAACCTCCCAAAGCAAACAAACAAAAACATAACAATTAAAAAAAAAAAGATGACTAGTTACAAACTTCCTTTTAGACTACTAAAGAAACTCTGCTTTCAGCATCTCACTGGGTGGCCCAATTCTAGCAAAAGGGCAGCCTCGGCTTCATCGTGTGCCCATGATAATGCCAGCTGAAGTGGCTGCCCCTTGGAAACAAAGGGCTTAGAGAAGGCAGCCGGGAAGGTTCAGCTGAATGCGAGAGATGCTCTGCCCTTGGTGCTGCCACAGGTTCAGTCTCTAGCCTCAGAAGTCACTTCAGGCTTACCTTAATATCCAGTAAGTCTGCTGTCTGCTGTTGGTCTCACTACACCTCAGATGCAAGCAATGGGGTCTCTTGCAAATCAAGCTTTTAGATACTTACATAAACACTTACTCTCTTTTCTTTTGGGAGTGTGCATATATTGTCTTGAAATCCAGGAACAAGGCAATGTAGCTTCCTCCAATACATCATCTCCCCAGTACAATAGTTGTTTTGGCCTTTAAAAAGGAAGGAAAACAGATTTCCTTGACAGTGGAAATAATTCCATTTCCATCTCTATTATGTAGATAATTATATTTGTTTTCTCATGTAAAATACTTGAAGGTCCTCGAGAGAAAATGATGTTTATTTGATAGTGAATTTAAAAATGAAACTTGCTGAAAAATAGTGATTCTTGAGGCTTCATAATACAGCTGCTTCCTTTACTGGTTCCTTGGGAATAACCCCCCATCTGTGGGGAATAGTCAGAAGTGATGCTCAACGCTTACCACGTGAGTATCCCAAGGAAAGACTACGTGATGACTGAGTGAATCGTGACACGTGGTCTTCATGTTTTATTTGTTTCCATTTCTCACACAATTTCTGCCATATTTTCTGGTCTGGGTTTTAGAGGAATACTCCAAGTAGCCCCTTGATCCTGAATAGGTATTGATTAAACTGCTGGCAAAATTATTTCTTTTTGCCCTTTTCTGGTTTGTGTGTATATACTTGCAAGGAGCGAGGGGCATTTCTCAATGGCAGGGTGCTATTGTCATTAAGCTGCCTGCTCCTTATGCCTTCCTTGCTCTCCTTGGTGATTATTACACGGGCTTTCTCTGTGAAATAAGAACAAAATGTGCAGGAATCCCTGCTATACCACCAAAGCCAAGGAAATCTTAAAGAAACTGTCCCGTAGTTGTGCTTTACCCAAGAGCACCATCTTCTGGATGTTATGTCTCCAGGTCTGGGTGTACTGTGGCTGAGTGAAATTCTGCTTGAAGGGCAAGATGGCTGTGGAGAAGTGAAAGCTTGTAAACTTGTGCCTGGTGGGGGACTCACTGTCACTTTCAATTTAGCAAATGCGAAAGCTCTGACTGGACTATTTTCGCTTGCTTTTGCAGCTGGCTTTCTGACCTCTCCATTATTGGCAGAGCTGGGAAAGGTTGTCACCATTCCTTGGATTTCTTAGCTGACTTTTGGGTACTTTTCTGCGTGGTCTGGTTACTCATTGTCCACTTGCAGTGAGTTCCCTTTTCTGGGCTCTTATTTAGTTGTCTGGCCTTAAATTCATTCTTCTGGGCTGCTTTCTGACCATTAAAATCTGTGTATTTTGACCAAATGCCAACTCCTTCTGAAACACTCTGGACATGCAAAGAAGAAACTGTCGTCGGTACCTTATTTTAGTCCAGTATGAGATTATATCGTGGACTTGAGGTTTGGGAGAGATTGGTGGATGGAATTGATGCTGGGTTAGATCAAGAGAAACCTTATTAAAAGCCTGTCTTTAAAACCTGAATGCATATAAGCATGATTGCCACAAGAATCTCTTTTGAATCCATGTTTCTTCCGCTTCAGTCACAGCAAAACCAGGCAGAAACAAAGTGAGCTCCTTAAATGTGAAAAGGGACCAATTAACCATCAGGTTAAGAAGAAATTCAGTTCATCCATGCAGTCTTTTTGTATGGTTTTAAAATGATCTCTTTACTATTTTAAGCTTTTTCTCTATTGTTCAGTCACTGACATATCTGAAAGATAGTCAACTGGAAAGAAGTTCATTGTGACAGTCCTATGACTTGGCTGGTGCCTTGGACAGATAAGACACAGGGATCTATCAAAAAGGTTGTGACCTTGTGCTCTGGCTAAAACAAAAAAACTCATTGCAATGCAATGTGCAAGATGGAAACAAGGAGGTCTCTCTGACCTCATTTTGCACTGTTTTGCTATTTCATGAGACACTTAAACCAGGGGACATTTTATTTACTAGGAGAAACTTTAGAATTGCAAGGGTGGTTAAGCATGGAAGAGATTTCCTTGGGGGTGGTGAAGTCTTTTTCCTTAGAGGCTTTTGAGAACAGATTAGAGAAATGTCTGTCAAGAATAGTTTGTGTAGCTGAGCCTGCCTTAGGCGGGAAGATAGACTGGGTGACCTTTGAGGTTCTCTTCCAGCCCTATTTTGATGATTAATCCTCAGATTCTGTGCTGCATTGGATCTGAGCTAGGATATAAGCACGTTGGTTGTTAGTGCAAAGTAAACACTCTGGCTGAACATCGCTCATAAATTTTGCTTCAAGTGTCTACAGTGCAGAATGGAAGCTGGTTTTATTTGTCTGAATGGAAGAGCCTTAAGGGTGAGGTGGCTGAACTCCCCAGGATGCTCTCAGTCATAATTGGATGGTGTTAACCTCTACCAGAGGCAGGAGAATGCCTCTTCTTTGGACCCTGATTAAATGTGGTAGATTCTGCTAAACTCTCTCAGCTACGTATAACCTTGCTCTTTTGTTCAAAACGATGGTCAACTCCTATTTGTGGCTGTAAAATCCTGATCGACCCCGTGTTAGCAAGGCTAAATAAGACTGAGCTGCTCAGGGTGTGTCTCTTCCTAGGTAAATCCAGAGAATTTAGCAGGGCAGGCCCTTGGGGCAGCTTTTTTGAAGCCTTTGGGCACTATTACAATCACATATCTCATGGGAAGCATTAAAATGGACATTTCCTTTTGTAAACAACTGGAGATCTCCACTGCTGCCTTTATTGTTATTGCTCCCTACTGCTTCTGACTGACTCACTGGGAGAGACTCCAGTTGCGAGCGATCTTATGACATGAATCTCATTAGAAAGTGCCCTCTGAAGTATTTTCAAAGTGCCTTTTCAAAGCACACTGCTTTCCCCTTCGCCTCCATCTCACTCTTACTAAAAATGCATCCCCTAAAGTATCTGAATAAAGTCAATGAGCGTGTAATGTATCCATCCCTTTTTGTAGTTTCCCTTGATTTCCCACTATTTCACTGGAATGAGTCTGGAAGAATAGTATTTAAGTTTAACATGGAAAATATTGTTCAGCAGGAGTTGCTTTGGGTCTTACACACCAAAAATGAGGTCATATATTCAAAAGGGATGTAATTGCTGAGGTTTACCAGATCGGATTTGTATTATGCTCTTGACAGGCACTATTTATGCCTCAGTAAAAAAAAAGTTTCTTGCAGATTAAAGTTACAGTAACTGGTACAACCAATCTCTGGGTCTATTTTTAAGCTGCATAATGCACAGCTCAATATCCTTTGATGATAGCAGAGATTCAGATTTTATTTGAAGAACATGTCTGTGTGTGAATGTGCTGTGAGAGTTGCAAATCTATTATTTACACCAGATACAGGGTTTTTCTTCCATTGCTTTTTAAAGCCAATTTAGTCTGGTCCCCGAGTTGCAGCTCAGCAAGTGCGTATGACACCATCTGGTAGCCTCGTGCCGTTGCTAGACCTGCGTGAAAGCCATGAGCAGAGGTTTAAAATGGTGATATTTGGGGTTATTTTAGCAAATTCTCTTTTGAGACACTGAAGCTGCAGGGTAAAGTTTTCTGAGAAACCTCCTAATACGCCTGTATTCAGTGCTCAGCAGCAGCTCTGTAGATCCATCCTCAACATTATATGTAAGTGTGAAAAAAATGAAGATAACTCAAATTTGCAACATTTGGGTCTGAAGTTTGAGTACCCACCAGCAGGAGTGTTTGGGCTGAGATCATTGGAAGAGCAGCATCTCGGTTTCATAATAGTTGAAATATATTCCAGGTTGCAGAGGGAGGAGTGACTTAAACTTGTATTTGGATTACGAGCCTCCCAGAAGCCCTAGAGATATCTCCTAGCCCAGGGAGATAGATTTAGCCCACACCTGACCCTGAAGGGTTTGACAATTGAGGTGATTTTAACCCCTTTTGTTCTTTTATCTTGAAATATCTTTCCCTATCCCTATTCTTTTTTCTTCAGGGTGAAAGGCATTTGAAAAAGTAAGGAGTGAATGAGAGGCATAGCAAGGAACTTGTCCGGTTGTGGTGTCGCCTGGAGGTCTAAGGACATGAAGTTATGACAGCAAGTAGTTTTCTCTCTTTCACTGACAAGCTGTCTCTTGAGGCAAAATGGTGAAGGACTATCAGTGAACTTGTATCTGTGTAGATCTGCTGTCTGGGGTGGTGTAATGAGGGCTGGAAACCTCTGGGGAGAGAGGAGTGAACCACAGGAACCACGAGTGCAAATGAGAAGCTGTTGGCACTGGATTTGTTCCATTGTGAGCAGAACTGAAGGGAGGCTGACCTGCCTTCCTGCCACATCACCTTAGAGAGTCAGCAGAGCACCATCATTCTGTCGTCTGTCCAAGCAGGACCTTTCCTGAGTGCTAAATTTGCATTTCTTTACAAAATGTTCTCTCCATACTGTTTTTGAATATGCAATTGCAAGGCAAGTGTACTTGTATTTCTCTTGATGAGAGTGTTTACAAGACCAGCATTCGTGATGCTTTTAAATCCAAGATTATTTAGTCTTCTAATTTTAGAGCTGTTTCTTTCTTCTCTGCAAACCTGGTGCTATCAATTGTCAGTTGGCCTCAGCTTCAACTTAAAGAACTGAAAACAAATGATGAAATTGATTTTAAAAAATAAGGAAAAATACTCTTTTCCTCTACAGCATCTTTCATGCACACGTATTCTTCACCGTGGACTCCCACTAACAGAAAGCGTGTTACAGAATAAACCTCCTCACAAGGTCCCAGCTTCCATCTGAAGGACTTTATATGGGGAGATACAGAGGGGGTCCCCTCTGGTGAGGGTTCCAATCAGCAGACAAATACAATGGGCAAGTCTGTGTGTGACTGATATCCTGTGACAGTCCTATGGCTGTAATGAATGACAAGGTTTAGTGGTCTGCAGACCTCAGATTTTGCTGCTACCCCTCAACAGAAATGGTTGGCAGCCCTGATGAGTGGAGAGCTCTCTGGTCATCAATAAGAAATAACAAGGCTTTGCACTTCTGGGCTCTGGCTGCGTCCGGAGTATGGTGCAGGGAGGTGAACTTGCGTGTGGAAGCTGCTGTCAGGATTCACCTGATCTATTTCTGTACCACCTGACGTGCAGGAGCTGGGGACATGGGGAAAGAGGTTAAAGACTCGATGCAGAATGTCAGACCTTTTCCTTGTGTTTGTCCTTTTGCCAAAACAAATTTAGTGCTGGAGAAAGCTGTCAGCTTCTAGTGCTGAAGAAATATGTCTTCTCTAGCTACAGCTGTTATGGGAGGATCCTCTCGCTCTTGTTTTATCACCAGATCAGTCTCTCTCTCTCTCAGATTTTGTTTTTAATGAGATTTCTCGCTCCAGAGCCATACCACAAAATGCTACTGGGCTGAACCTCCTCACATAAGATTATGCATGAATGACTCAGGCCCATGGGCATTCATCCACATCCCCACCAAGGTTGCTGCCCAACTGAACTTATTCCTAACTATCTTTAACTCTCTTCTCCCTTCTACTCTCCCTCCTCCCTTCTCGAAAAGACACCCGTCTGTACCAACTGCCTCTTCCATTAAACTGGCCTGGGAACACTGGCTGCCTGTGGATGTCTTGCGTGCCTGAACCACTAACGTGAAAGAGGTTAGTGCCGAACACTCTAGCTTTGAATTCTGCTCTAGGGTCAGAAGTGAATTCAGCAAGAGAGATTTCTTAGCAGCATTGTGAAGGCAAGGGGCATTTCTCAGCAGTATTGTTTGTGCCTCTTGATTGTAAACCTCAGAGCAACAGGTCAGCAGGGACCAGCTCTGGGACCTTCCACCTGGAAAGCACTGGCCTCTATCAACTGAAACAGAAATATTTCTGGTGAAGCCCTCCTGCTGGCATTAGCTCTCCTATGTTCTGGAGCAAGAACATCAAATACTGTAATCTTGAGTGGGGAAGCTCTGAACTTGAGAGGCTGGGGAGGGGAGGCACATCTTTGTTTATGGCCAATTTCTGAAGAGGTAATGAACAGATTATTACTTTGCTTTGTCATCATTCATTTCTTAGCAGTTTGCAGTGGTAAAAATATACTAAAGCCATTCCTGAGTTTTCTGTGATCCATTTGCAGTCTGTGACACCTCAGTGGAGGAGAATCTTTGGCTCTGTTTCTTGTCTTTACTATCCACAGTGTACCTCGCTCCACAGAAAACCCTGCTACCCAAATGTTACTTTTTGTCATGGTTAGATCACTGTCTCAGTGGGGTGCATTCTCGTGACACAAACCTTGTGTGATTGTAAAGATAAAGCACATTACAGATCAAATACATTAAAAATTATTCAGCTGGATCAGTTTATCACAGGAAAGTAGAGGCTTCCCATCCTTCCAGCACAGGGCTTTGACTTTCTCAGTGACCTGCTGAGTGACTTTATCCAGCAAGGACACCAATTAGCAGTAGTTTAGTCCAATGGGACTAGCTCGAGACTGATCAATTCATGTCATGTATGCCTTGGAAAGGCCAACACCGGCCTGTCCTTGCTGGATTGGGTATGAATGGGCATATGAAAGGTGAACTTTTCTATATTCTATTACTTATCCCCTTGGGCCACGCAGTCTTCCCCTGTAAAGCTGAACTTTAAATATGATAGTTATTAAGGCTTGTCTGGGCTTGAGATTTAGCTCATATAAATTCTGACAGGAACAAATGATTCTAAACTGTGACCAAACCTTTCTTTCTCCCCAGTCCTTTGCCTTTCCAGGTCTGCTGTTCAAAGAGGAAACTGAATCAGAATAGCTCAAGAAGATAAACAACTGCTTTAAAATTAAGTTTTCTAGTTCTCTTTGTAATAGAAAACAAAAATATTGCAATGTGGTGTTCCTCAGTTGAAAGCAATGTGGTTGTGACTGATACTTTTCTGGTTTGAAATTGGCTCTTTGAGCAGGTAACAAGTGAAGGGGAGTGGAGCATGTCAAGCTGCACGCAGAGCCCAGTGGGGATGATGACATCGTGGAATTCAGTTTGCTGGGTAAAAGCTTTATCAGATAATACAAGAAAGCATTGATGGAAGAGCAGGTAGACCAAGACAAAGCACTGATATGTATTAGGAACCAGCTAGATCTAGGAGTTAGGACACGAGGCGTGAGGGACTCTGGGAATTGTTTCTGACCATGATGTTGAAGGGCGTATCATTTCCCCTCTCTGTCCCTGTTCTGCTCCGCCTTCCACCCCCTCCCCTTCCATTCCTGTGGCTGGCGCCAAAGAGCAGTGACTTGTGGGTTCTGCAAAGCTGGAGTAATGTCAGGTCTGACTTCAGACCAACTGACTGACGCCAGCTCATGTCAGGGAGCTGCAGTATGTTCTTTCAGATGAGTGAAACAGCACATTCAGAATGGCAAATGAAAAGCCAGCGCAGGGATGGGAGCCTGTGGCCACTGAATTTGGGGGGTAGGAGGGGTCACTAACTTACACTCCAGCAAATCCCAACTCTTCTTTTGTTAGGTGGCAGCAATAGCCAGTCAGTGTCTTCATGGATCCAGCGCAGGCAAAGTTGGCAGGAAGCCCATGGCCATTCTGTCAGTCACAGCAGTCTGCTGCTCAAGGCAAGTACCTGCTTCACCTCTACCTAGAGCTGGCCAGGAAAACGCACCGCCCACAACAGCACATTTGTCAGTTCCATTAAATTAGCTTAAAAAGATCTCTTATGTTAAATAGATGCAGCTTTCTCACACATCCAAGGACTGCTTTTCAAGGACTCTGTGTACAACATCTATCTTGCCAGGGCTCTGATCTCATTGGGGATCTTGAAGCAGTATCAGGAGCTGACTAAATACAGTTTTACTTAGGTTGAAACAACACATCCTTTGACTTAAGATAATGCTCCTCTGCAAAGCTGCGTGAGTCTGCAGCTAGTCAATGGTCCCTGTAAAAATACTCAGTGCTGTTGCAGAGGGAAAGAGGATAACACCAAACTGCCTTGTGCCAAGTGATAAAACCTTTTGCATATAGTTATACTGCTATCCCTTGCCCTTATAATGTCTTTCACAGAAGGATCTTGAGACATTTTCCAGACGTTAGTTAATTAATCTCCATAACATCCCTGTGAATTAGGTGACTTATCTACTATTTTACAGACGCGTGAACTGAGGCGCGTAGAGGTTAAGTGTCTTTCCTGAAGTTATACAGTGGATTAGAGGGAAATAGTAAGACTGAGATGAAGGGCCACAATTCTACTTAACAGCCCTGCAGTTACCCAAGAAAGCTACCTCTGTCTCTACGCCATGTCCCGTTTAAAAGGGAAGTGGTTAGGTTTGAATATTTCTGTTGGTGTTTGCAAAACATTAGCTCATTAGGAAGTATTTTACTTGTGATTTAAATACGTGACATGGATTCTTGGGTATTAAGTGAAAAATTGTACTGTGTAAACCAGTGATTTCCTATTTGAAACCAATTAAATCCTTCTCATGGGGGAATGAAATTGTGAGTTTAAAGACACCAACTGCATGTGTATGTTTTGCATAAAAGCACTAACACCTCAAACTGAAATGTATGCTTTTGAATGGCTTCCAAGCGGGGCAAATGGGCTCGTTTCTACCTCAGAGAAATTGATTTTCTGCGAATGTGCAGCACACTTTTTTCTTTTTTCCCTCCCATTAGAAAAAAAGGAACTACTAAATTACTTCGTATTTCAGGGGACCCTCTGGAAATCTGAGATTTAGGTGTTTTATATTTGCAACTTTGGACAAGCCGGGACAAGGAGGCAGGTATTCCATACCTGTCCAAATCCAGATACACTGCAGGAAGGGCAGCAGTCTTGGAGAGCAGTTGCGGTTGCCACCTGTTTCTTGGCAAGTACCATATTTACTGGCATAATGCCTGTTCCTCTTTGAAATGCTCCAGCTGCTGCTGATCTAGTCTATTTTAATACAGTGTTTAAAAATCTCCAGCTGTTTATGAAGAACCAGTGCAAAGAAGATGATCTATTTGACAGGCAGAACGTAAGGATGGGCCTCACAAATACTCCATTGTGACTTTGGTTATTAATATTGACATGTTGAATCTGGCAGCTCTTGCTGAAGCAGTCTACTGCCAGATGGTGAAAGAATGGAGGGAGGCTGGAAGGAGAGGCAGAGGGACTTTCCACCCACTGCTACCCAGTTGGTAGTCACAGTGGCTGGCTCAGCTAGGGATGAAGAGGAGACTGGAGGGTAGTACTGCTACATGATGGGCTGGGTGGTGGGAATGTTCTGGTCCTGCATCTTATCTTTTGTCAACGACAAACCTAAGATAGGTCATCAGTTCTTTTCTCACAAGGGAAACAAGCAGCCATGGCCTCATTCCAACCCGCAACAAATTACCTTTGTTCTTCCAATTAATTTAGCCTTCTGCTTAGTGTGCAGCAAATGTATAATTAGCTGTAGGAAGACAGAAATGTTATTTCAAAAACCTGTTTGAAATATCCCAAAGAGACATTCCAGCAAGCTTTACCCAGGGTTCCTTTATCTCCATTCCCACTTTAATTACCAATGAGCCTCCTTGTTTAATACTATTTTATGGAGCTCTTCTTTCCTTCTCTGCTGCTATTAGAAAGTTGCTGATGTGGAAAAAAACCCATGGAAAGTGTCATGAGAAGAATCATGGCAGAATGAGTCCAGTTTGAAAAATCACTATTCAAGACTAAAGTGGAGCCTTGCTTTTTCTTTACCTTTTTTTTTTCTTTTTTTTTTGTCTGAAACACCAAAGCACTGAGGGGCAGGGATGAATTCTCAGCAGAAGAATGCTGAATCTGCCATTCTGTCCTCTTTTTGCTTGGGGAGGTGGAAGTAGCATGATGAGTGGAACACCATCTCTCTTGGCCATGTATTCTCTTAAGAGAGTAGAACAGTGCAGGCATGAAAATACAACATAAATTTGACTTTTGCTGTAATCAGAAATTGTTCTTGTGTTTGTCAAGATGAGATTTTAAATTCAAGTGACTATAAGAAGAGAGCAAGTTGTTATTTTCATCCAAAAATGAGACAATAGTGTGATCTGTGGATTTCCTGTCTCTCACCATCCCTAGAGTCATGGGTCTTTAATATTCTGAACTGTCACCTGAGCTGGGAGGAGGAGGACATCAATAATGCACCCATCCATCTCAGCTCTCGGAAACAAAAAGATTTATTTCCTCACACTATTCTGATTCTGCATCGTTGAAGTGAGTTGTTTCTGATTTGTGCTGGGATAATAAAGGAGAATAGGATTTTTGCAGAGGAATACAGAGATGCTTTGCTTGGAAAGGAGTTTGAAATCTGTACCTATTTTTTGTAGAACAAAGTGGGACAGAAATGCTGCCTCCTACGTGGTCACCGGCACAATCTCATTGCTGTTTCTGATCCATTTATTTTTCAATTACTAAATTTAAGTAAGTAAAATACTTCTGACTGTACTGCTCGTGCTCAATTTTGCAGCACCATCCCACCCCCACTATATCCCTAAAATGCTTCACGTGTTTGTCCCCATGGTTTTATCCGTAGTTGATATGCAGCCTTTGTACCACGCTGGAGCACTGCTATCAGCAGTGATTGAAGATGTGAAGGATACCATCCTGTCCAGTTTTATCACCACAGGGCATTTGGTTGCAGCCTGATCCCGTACTGAAACAAGAGGTCACGTTCACAAAGGTACCACTGTGGAAATGTGCC
The DNA here is from genome assembly GCA_027560015.1 of Chloroceryle amazona. Lineage (NCBI taxonomy): Eukaryota > Metazoa > Chordata > Aves > Coraciiformes > Cerylidae > Chloroceryle > Chloroceryle amazona. The sequence goes on along the minus strand of JANHFX010019285.1, from coordinate 13,427 downwards.
TGTCTATCTCTTCTTCAGGCTGAGGTCAGAGAATGACTTCCCTCACATAAAAAAAGAGCTGAAAAAGGGGAAACACCACAGAGGAGACTGGCTGGGAAAAACTGAAGGACTGTGTCTTCATTTGCTTAATTATATAACTTGTAAAGTGCCTCCCCTAAGCCCAAGCAAAGTATCTTTGACAGCTTTCAAGATGTCTCTTCATCCTCAGTGGATTACCAAGTGTTACATTTCCACTTCCAGAAATTATCCAGTGCAGCCTGGAATACACTTCACTGCTGGATTGGGAAGCAGCACTGAAATGACCAAGGAGTTTAGGACAGGAAATGAATGGTGCCATTATGCCCAATTTCAACTTCACAGGAATTTGGGGAGACAGATTGTCAATACCCAATCTACAACTGGGTCATTGGGCTATCAAGCCTGGAGTTGAAAAGCACCCTGGATCCTGCCATCTGTTAAGGCCTATCAGTGGCACTCACTGCCATGGTATCTGAGCACCTAATGACTACAAGGAGTAAGGATCTCAGCTGTACTTCTCTTCCAGAACCTGATTCCTCCCTTAACACTGTGCTGAAGCGTGGTTTCATTACAGAGGGTGCAGTGCCATCTACTGAGTCAGGCTGACAATGTGGCTTTGTACTTTGCTCCAAAATGTGCACTGAGGTTGTACGGGTATCGATTTCTCCCGGCGCTCTCTGCTGACTATTCATTTCAGATCGCACTCGCCGCTCCTTCAGTTCTGTCGGAGTCCTCCTCGAAGTTTTCCCTCGAGCTCAATACGCTAACCATAAATAATGGGCCATAACTTCATGTCAGTAGCACTGAATAGTTACACAAGCAATTCTGAAATCACATTATTCCAACCACTCTCCTGTTTCGGTTTTTGTGTCATTTTGAAGACTCTTTGACGGGTTTCATAGAAAATTACTAATCTTTATCCAAATCAGATCTCTTTCTGTCAGCTTTTAGGCTCCTTTGCAATTGTGTAGCTCTTGAACTCTGAGCTGTTTGTGAATGGCTATTGTATATGCCACTTACTGAAAGGCTTCCCAGCTCTACTGCCAAAACACACAAAGAACACAGTTGCTCTGCGAGAGGAAGGGAATATTGAATCCACTTGGTGGGCCAGAATCCTACAGTAAATGCAGATTGATTCTTAACTCAAACAAACATTGAGATTTTCTACAGCTAATGAATTAAATACTACGATCCTGGGTGGTTTTCCCTGTCATCCAACGGGGAAAACGGAGGAGATTGGCTCTTTTTATGTAAGCTGGGAGGTTTGCTATCCCACGGACTCTAGGTCTGACAGCTGTAAATGCTTTAGTGCTGCTTCCCTCCTTCCCTTCAGGCAATAAATCTGTTCCCCCTCTTCAGAATGGGAAAAATCAAGGGATTGTTCTTGCTGTCATCATGAGGCTCTGACTCCAGTGTGAACTGCTGCAGATTTGTAAGGTGTTGAACTATCTTGCTAAAGGCTGTGAAGATGAGGAAGTTTGGCTCTGAACCTTACCAAGATTCGGGGTCCAGGTTAGGTTTGGCCTCTGTGTATGCTCAGGGCTGTGATCTCTGCAGAAGCTGATCAGTTCCAACTCTATCTGAAAGGTGGTAATACCAAAGCAATGGCTACAGTAAAAGATTTACGTATTTTCCATGCAAGCCAGCTTACACAGACTCTCAAAAACCTAATTTCACAGTGAAGCAAAATTTTGGCTGTAATATGCTCCCGTAATAAAAACGCAGCACCAGTCCAAAGGTGCCTGCTTGGAAACAATTGTATTTCTGCTCCTGAACCTATTGAAGTATTTCTTCTGTTAGTGAGAATTTTGCCACTCAGTTGACAATTCAGTTCTGTGCCCTAGAGAACAGTGGGAATCTAATCAGTTAACATCACTCTAAGATAAGGATTTAATGAATGGTCATTGTACTGAGATAGGCTGATGTTTAAATAACAGTAGATACTTAAGTGAAGATTAGAGGATTTTTAGTCATGGATCCAAATTCCCTAGTTAAATAAAAATTCCAGTGACATTCGTGCAGTAATTCTGAGGAAGTACCACGAACTAAATGCACACAATATAAAGTCTGACCTGTCAGATCTCCTTCTCCAGAAGTACAAGAACCTTGCTTATCATGAAGTTGACCTGCTTGACCGGTTCTTACTGTTTCTGGTCTTCCACCTTGTCAAGCATCATCCAAACCCCAGAGAATTACAGGTTGAGCATCATCCAAGAGTCTGGGTCCAATAGGATGTCCAAGTGGGAATGCTCCAGAATCACAAAACCTCACTGATATTTCTGTTAGCATCTGTAAGAACAGTTAAACTAAATCTGTCAGACTTCATAGCATAGTTATGCTTTGGAGCAGACTGAGAGATAGCTGACTGCTCAAGGTGGTACTTTTACTAGCTTTTCTGTGATTCTAAAGGCAGAGTCATAGGAAACAGAGCTAGAAAAACCTTACTGTGGCATAATTGTGGTTAGCACTTCCCTTTTCCCATTGACCAGAAACAGAGTTTTCCAGCAGACTTGCATTGCATTGCACATAGCTGTTCCCATCTTTAAAGAAAATGTAAATGTTCAATAATTGTATATTTATGCTGTGCTGTGAGTGTGTTCAGCCATCACCTCGGAGTTGGAGATAGTGTTGGCAGTACCCTGAGGTGAAGAGAATATCATCAGTGTCCTTGCAGGGAGGTTCTGTGCCCTCCACCCTTTCTCCCTCTGAGAGCTGAACCTCTCTGTTTATCTCCAAATAACAATTTTTCTCTTCAGACTCAATTAAGACATGCTAACCTTAGTGTAAACATTTTATTTATTTTTTCCATAGATAAATTCCCTCAGGAAAACTTTCTGCTTGATTTTTTTGGAGTTACTTAGCTGTAATCACGCAGAATTCTCTGGGTTTCAAGCCGTGTGCCTCCTGCAGAGGTGTTCTGCCTGCTAATGATAGGCACTCAAGCTGTTCATTTTATTTAGGCAAGGGCATTTGAAGGACAATGATGCTCTACTTTTACCATCCCTTCCTATCTTGTACAAGAGAAAATGGAGAACTTTTGCAAAGTGTCACAGTCCCTTTGCTCAGTAAACCTTCCTTGGAAAACACAGGGGTGTTGCTGGCAAGAACGAGCTACTTGTTTCTGTAGTTTTTAAGAGGTTGTTATAGGAAGAGATTTCTATCCTCTTCTGAGGCAAGCTGTAAAAGGATAAGAAAAATGCCCACACCAAAAATGAAAGCTTTCTGACCTCAGAATTAAATTCATTCCACAAACGTCAGGCAGACTGAATTTGGAGTATGCAGTGAAAATAACTGTTCACTTAGTTCTGTTTCCTTCAAATTGTCTGCTCCTTTTTAGATGAATTGCCCTTAGTTAGGAGGTTTTTTGAGACAGCTCTGCTGCCAACATAGAAAAGAGTGCTACAGTCTTTGCTGTGCCGCTGTGAAGCATTGCACTACAGCTCTGCCTGCTCCAAGGCAGGCACCAGCCCTGTAAATCCCAGTTTCAGTGAAAGTCCCTCTGCTACCTGAAATGGCAACTGCCCTGTGGATAACTGGCACTGGATCAGATCTACTCAGTCATTTGCAGTTGGCAAAGACCTGCATCTGTGCCAAATGGAATTTGAGAGCTGGATACTCATGCTCTACGCTGTACTCATCTCCCTGTGTCTTTCAAGCAATCATCTGCAACATCCCTCTTTTCTTGGAGGAACTTGGGGAGGATGTGAACAGTTGCCCTGCTGTGCCTTTGAAGAGCACAGGTACATGTTATATCCTGCTAGACAAGTAGCTTGAGGTGCCTGGGAATGCATATTTCAGTAGTGGACTGTATTTATACACAATATGTCCAGAACAAGACAAGGTAATGAATCACTTTACTGGCTGTATGCATGCAATTAATAAAGCATTAATGATACAGGGGATGGTAGCCCTGGTGTTAACGTTGCCTGCTGGCTAAATTCCTATAAATAAGCTTCTCCTCAAATTTCACTCGTTTCTTTGCCAATGCTTGGAACACAAAATCATTTATCCTGCAAGAGTGATTCTGCCCCGTGGTTTATCTAGCGTGTTGTTTCCTTTAGTAGTGACTGCATGGAACTCAGGGCCGTGTTAGAGGCTTCAGAACACGGGGCGTGCTTCAGCGATCCGAACCCCCTAATATCTTCACATTGCAGGGTTGTACACAATGGAACAAAGATGGTGCAAAGAATAGAGGAGAGTTTGCAGAAACTGGAGGTGTAGGTGATGGAAAGAAGAAAATGAGCAAATAGACTCTGGCACCCTCAGACTCAGCTCTCTGGATCCTAAGATTTCTGTAGCATGGTAAGTGGCAAATTCTTGTTCTCCCTGCCCGGAGAGGCAGGTGCTTTGTTGGGTGAGATTTAGTTGATACCTGATAATTTTAGCATTCATAGCAGGAGTGACTGCACCTATGTGCTTGCTGTGAAGCTTTATGTTCGACTCTTACTGATACTGCATTTCTGAGTGATCTGCCCTAGTTTTGTCCTGCTCTGGCAGGGGGGTTGGACTCGATGATCTTCGGAGGTCCCTTCCAACCCCTACCATTCTGTGATTCTGTGATATTAAATAATCATTCCTTCCAGGTATAAAACATGGGGCTCCAGTGGGGGAAAATGTGCAGGAAAAGTCAGGGAGGTGAGTACATTTGAGTATTAAACATAGCTGAGAGAGATTTCAAATGCTAATCATGACTTTTTCCTGAAGTATTTGTTCTGCCCTATCAGCTAATACAGCAATGGTGCATGCATTAACAGCCTGAAATTGGAACGCAGATCAAGGGTATAGGGTATGAATTGGTTTTAGAGCACAACATTAAATAATCATACCATGCTGGAGCAGTGTCTGTGACAAAATGACCTACAGTTTTGGTGCTGCTTTTTAAATGGGATTACGCATTTTAGTTGTTTAACTTCAGTCTATGGAGCAGTTTCAAAGATGCTTTAAAATAACTTCTAGCATGAAAAGCCTCCTGATTTTTAAACAAGCTGCAGGTTCAATACATTTGTTTTTAGTGTTGTGTGATGTGTGAAACAGTGATTTTATTCAGTGGTTTTTGGGTGGGTGGAGCAGGATTTCCTAAAACAGTCTGGATCAATGAGGCTACAAATGTGTAAAGACAGGAGAAATTTCATTCTGTTTGTTGCATTGTATGACTGGAAAAAGACAGAGCTCCTGTAAATTTCACAGTGTTTGGAAGAACAGGACACTTCTGCTAGTCTGAGCCTTAGAAAGGAACAGTGCTGGGACATAAAGGGCCTCCAAACAAAGATGCAAAGCTGACTGGTTTGTCTTGGTCCACTCCATCAGCCATTCATCTCGTTGCTATCTCCATGAAGCAGCACCCTATCCCCAGTTCCAGGTGGCCCAGCTGAATGGAGAACCAATTACAAATGTCAGTGAACGTGCTTCAGCAGTGTCCATATCACCTCCCATGAACACGAGGCAGGAGCAGGTTCATCTGGAAGCACAACTCGTGAGCTCAATAATGTGTGAAATCTGCACTCTATTTGGTTTTGCTCCTCACTAACCAGAGAGCAAAAACTGAACATTTATAATGCCAGTTGTCAGTATTTATAACCAAAACCTTGCTTAAAACACTGAAAAGATGATGACAAAAAAACCCAGAACACCCAAACAAACAGACAGACAAAAAAAAAACCAAACAAAAACCCAAAACTAAACCACAAAAGCCATCAGATGGTGGAATTCTGCTAAATATTGTTTCCTGTTGTTTTAGAAGTGCTCAAAATGGAATTTCAACAAGAGCTTTCTTGTGTGACTAGACCTTTCCTTAAGGTCTTCTATTTACTACATATCTTGCTTATGAGTGGCACCAATAATATAACTTGTCCATCACTTTGAACCCCAAAGAGTGGTGTCAGTGGGGATACAGGGGCATGAAGGCCTGTGAAGCAATTAAAACTTCATGGTCATTCACTACCACAGTTACTCAGTAGTAAAGTCTTGATTTTTATCTAAAAGTGGTTCTGAACTATGAGAAGAACAATTCTAATGTGAGGAACTTGTATAAAAATAAAATTATGAAGACTTAAAAGCGGATTATCAAAGGTCCCCCAATCATCTCCCCCACTGCTGCCATGTGCAGCACTCAAAGAAATGAAGAGCTCTTGCTTGTGGCTTCTGTACTGGTTCTGAACATAGCTTTTCTGAAAGTGTTCCGTTAAAAGGGTGAGAATTGGGGTTGCTCATGAAGAGGAGCACAGTTCTGTACCTTCTCATGTGACAGGGTAACATTAATAATTTGGAAAAAGGACTCGAGAAGGATTCCCAGAGCAAGGATCTATGGTTAATTGGCTTTTAAGATACACCCAGTTCTCAGTTGCATGGTACACTTGTCAAATTTATTAAAATGACACATCTATTTGTAACCCTCTGATAAGAACCTGATTAAATTTTTTGCCTGACTTGTTGGAGATCCTAATAATGTCCCTTCTAATAAATGTTGATTGCATTTATCATTAATTTTAACGTTTGCAGTCCATTAATTCTTAAGATTTGGTCTCTTTTATAGTATGTGTTGTGTGTCAATAGCAGGAGGGCTGGCTTCACTGAAAACAGTGTCAGGTTTGGGGTGACTTGCCCACCCAGTTTTTATCACATTAATATTCATTAAGAATCACTCTTTTAGTTGTTGGAAGTATTATTTTTTAAAAAGATCATAACATGATTGAGGTCTTGCACTTGTGTTTCTCAGTGTGAAATTAGGCAAGCAAACACTCGGGTTGTTTCATCTTTGGTGACCAGTTATTTGCATTAAAAAATGTGCTGCTCTCCAGAGCCAGGAAGAAACTCACATACTCTATCCTAAAAGATCTGGTGATGAGCCTGGAAGGGTCATCTTGCTGGTAATTCAAAAGGGAACAAAATCCTTGCAGAATCAATGTTTGCAAAGATCGATGACATTTGCACTTTTGGACCTTAGATATTTAACTATTGCAGTGTTTTTTGATGTTTTATTATTAGCCTTTATCTCTGCAGAATTCTTTTTAGAGTGAATGTGTTTTGAAGAGAGAGGATTTGGACTCTGCAGTTGAACTGAATTGAGCACCTGTTGTAAGATACAAAACTTCTGGTTTAGAGTAGCTGGTGAACTAAATTAATTGCTGTTCTGTTGTTGAGCAGTCTCTTGGGAAGCTAACGAACTCTCCTTCCTTATTGCCACCAGGATGTGTCAGATGTCAGAGTTTAGACCACGGTGGACACTTCATTGCACAGGATCTTCACACATAGGGTCTTAAATGCCTAAAAAGTAGCAGCTAGCCTCATGTCTTAAAGTTTTCTCTCTTTTCCCTTCATGTTATCAGTTGCTTTAATTTCCCCAAACTACACACTCTCTGTCCCAGATATCCTTGGCCTCCTGACTTCTCAAAGTGTGTGTAAAAAGAAAAGAACAAAGAAAAAGAACAAATAAAATGAAAAGAATAAATAAAAAGGAAAGAACAAATGAAAGAACAAAGAAGAATTCCTGGAAACCTTCCAGTGTTGCTCCTATGGAAGTGATGTGTCTGTGCCAGTGGAGAGAGAACAGCTGAATTCAGTGATTTCCTCCAGCATGCTGGTGCAGGTTAAAATGTGAAAAGCCCTACAGAGGATGGATTATTCTCCTATATTTTCCGTATCAGAATGGGGGCTTGCACAAAAGGGTCATGGGTCTTCTATCCAGACTTGTTATATGAACACTTACAAATCTGAGACTTGAGAAACACTTGACTCCATCACATCCAGCTGCAGTTTTGAACAGGATTTAATCTCTCAGTCAAGGATTGTATATTCTACAGCGTTGGAAACCGAAGGAAGTTTTACATATGTACCTAACTACAAGAGCTTCATAAATAAAAATATCAGGTCTGTCGCAAAATGACATAAAAGAACCCTTTCTATTAATACATGTGTATTTGTCAGAGAGACAATTCCTGCCTGACCTTTCTTACCTCAGAGTGCGTACAAGACGTGAAGTTTTTATTCCCATGCTTTATTTTCCTAATGACCTAATTTCATTAACTCTACATCGGAGTCAGAAAAAAAAATCTCAGCAAGCATCAGGTCTTTTCAAAACACAGTAAGGCTTAATGCTCAGGAAGGGATTTGTGTATCCTATTAATTTTCTTAACTGTAAACAAAGCCTCAGTGTCTTGGGTAATAACCACATTTCAAAACAGCATGTGGCTCATTAAAGTCCTAACATCTGAACTTGTACATTAAAGGTAACCAAATAATTAATCTGAGTAGTGTTCCTTCTATTAGTGAGAGTGTGCCCACTAGAAGGCACTATCTGCTAGAAAGTTATAATCTCAAGGAAGAATGAAAAGCTTCATTAAAAACAACTCTATGTGAATTCCTCCAGAAAAACTGCAGACTGAGGTGTGACTTTAGAGAGAGGATGGACAGTGTCTCTGGCCTCAGTTACAGGTGTTTCACAGCAAAACCACACGGGAACAAAAGTATTTTCTTTTTAAAGGCACAGTGCCAAATGCATTTACAGTATGAAGGAAAGAATTGCATGGACTTTCCAAGTTTGGAGGAAGAACCACTGAGTGACTTCAGCACGCCACAGGTTAGGTCTCTGATCTCAGGCAAAGCAATTCCCCGTGCCTCGTATCTAGAAGGAAAGGAACCAGCAGCACTTTATTGTGAGTGTTGAGATAGCAAGTCTAGAAAATGCCAGATAACACGAATTTGCACAGATGTTCCTTCTCCCCTGCCCACAATAGATTGTGAGAATTGCCCGAGTGATTCCTCAGGAGCTCCGTCCCAAAGCAGGCAACAACACGTGCTGAGCATCTGGGAGAGCTGGGCTCCACTCGGGGAACAGAGAGCTTGGAAACCAGCTCTTGAAGACAGCAAGTGGGGTAGTTTAGTGTGTCTGTGGCCTATAACCAGTGTCATTTAGTGCACAGACCAGATGGTATTAGTTGAAGAGCTATCTGTGTGCAGTCTTATTTACCGTACATTGTCTTCATGGGAGAGATTAAATGAAAAATCCTCTTAAGGATACCATAACTCTGGATCACTTACCAGTGGGCCTGTTTCAAAACATGGATTTATTATAACACGGTTCCTCTGTACCGACAGAGGATCATTCCTGCTATAAAGCTGGGAATTGAGACACCAGAAGAGACAAGATGGGAGTTTCAAATTTATTTCTGTTGCCCATGTAAAATACACAAGGCACAGAGCTCCTCAACCCTTCAGCTTGTTTCTGAGTTCTCAGGTCTTAACATTCAGAAAAAAAGATCCTGGTGGTAATGATTGGCTGTGAAAACTGGTTGAAGACTTGCATGGTGTCACTCATCATTTCTGTCATAGAAAAAATGTGATTCTATTTCCTGTTCCTAAGGTAGAGCTTTTGTCAAAGACCATCTGTACTTAGCAGTTACCTGGAGACAACAGCTTTTTCCTCAGTGGCAGCTGAAATTGTGCTCTGAAGAGTCAGAGTGGAAGAGAAGCAGGTGTTGAAGAGGATGGTGGTAAAGGCAATCTGGAGTAAAAATGGTGAGATGTGAGAGTAGGGATAATGGAGAGCCTAAGGGACTTGGACAGGAGCTGGGTGGTGTGGTTTGTCAGTCAGCCCCATCCTTACCTGTTCTTCCCCTTCCCCATAAACAGAGCAGGGTGTGTTTAATCTGGAACTGTTTGTGGAAAATAAACTGTAGGAGGTAAAGAAGTCACTGGTAAAATCCAGTGTACGTTACCATGATGACAGGTAGCAGAAAATTTCTCTTGAAGGAACATAGTTTGATTTGAACACAGCAGATAGTTTGGTTTAAATGAATTTATGGAACAGCTGTCCTCATGTTCTAACAAAGAAGACAGCCCCGCTTCAAGAGCTTGATCCTTTTCTTTGCAAGCAAGCAGTGGATGGAACAAGTATTTGTTCGTTAAGATCTGAACCAGTATATTCAGAAAAGAAACCCACAAAACTGAACTGTGATTTTGTAAAGTGTTAATCTGTTAAATCTGTGTAAAGTAACACTTCAGAAAAGTCATCTACTTTTGCTTTGTCTATTAAACTGCACTTCAAGAAAATGTGGCCAAAAAGGATTGTACGTTGGTTTGCATGTGCTGTTTATACACAGAAGCCCTATCCCTGGTTCCAAGAATAAAACACTTCTCAAAAACATGCAGTATTTCAAGAGCTACACTTAACCCTTCCTGTCTGAAAGGCTTGGTTTGCATTGAACTGTGAAGTGTTATGAGGGAAAACTATCCCTACTGAAAAGTGATTAGAACTGGAGAATCTCACTTCTTAAAGCTGAAATAATTGTCCAAGAAGTTACCCAGACACTCAAGCAGAGCCGGCCTTCTGCTGCTGGAAACAGGGCACTGCAGGCACATTCAGGAAAGAGCCTTTCTCCCGCAGGAGGAAGGCAGCCAGATGAGAATTTATAGTTGTATAAACATCACAGAAAATGTTTCTCCACTTCAATATTCTTTCCTCTGAATTTGGTCTATATTCTAATTACCTGGTAACTGATCCAGATTTGACAGGGCCTGAATCATGTTCCCCCATTTATTATACAGGATCACCTGACTATTTGTACCACATAATAGTTTATTAGATTTTGTTTTTAAAGGACATTACAAAGAGCCCAAGGCTGGTGTTACAACGTATATCAATACATTTCCTCTGACACAAAACCCCCCTCTTATTACCAGTTTTCATTACAATTTCCCCTCAGTTTTGAAGAATGACCTGTCACGTTGCCTTTGTAATCCACCAGCCCTAGTTCAGTGGCATTCTAAGAGCAGTCTCAAGTGTGGCCCACGCATCACTGGTGGGACTGCCGGCGGTGCTTTCTGCAGTCGGTGCTGGGAGCTGCCAGAGCAGTGCAAGGGTTGTCAGCAATCCCCGACAGCGGTCATTTTTCTTCACAAGTGCCATAGTACAGACTCTTCTAAATACACTCCTCATTGCCCAAACACTCGTGTAGTCCATTAACCTTCAGGCCTGTAGATGTGGCTATCATTATGAAAACAAACCCTTTTCTAAACCACATGTCTTTAGCAGTTCCAGATCATTGTTACTGAGAGAAGCGAGGCTTTACACTCCTGACTGCATTCTCTCCCTTTTTTTGTTACACAGCATATCCTTGCTGTGCTCTGTACAATGAGCCAGTGATTTAAACTGAAAGACCACAGACAGAGCCTCCTGCAATCCCCTCCCTGTTCCACTCACTATCACTCTTTAATCATTAGTAAACCGCTAAATGCCACATCACCACTTCCAAAGCAGAGTTTTACGGTGTTAAAAAACTGAAAGCCCTCAGTGAGATTTTTTCATAGTTAATAGTTCCTTGGCTGTCTAAACAGAACAGATTTGAATGGCAGTGGTTGCTCAACTGTACAGCTGCCTCTGATCTAAACTTCTGGTTCATGTTCCAGAAACACGCAGGCGCAGGAGGTACAACTGCGACGTTTGGTGCCTTACATTTCCAAAATCACTTTATTACCCTGGTGAGAAAACACCACGTTGTTCTCCCCTAGGTGAGTAACTGATGCTCAGAGCTAAGATTAATGCAACGTTTCAATCTTGTGCTTCACTAAGTTACAGAGGCCAAGGTAAGATTTCCATTTGCTGGGACTCACGAGATGTTTAGCTACCAAAAATGAAATGCCTAGAAAAAAAGTGACTTCACGAAAAAATACACCCAGTAGTTGAGATCTGTAAGATCTGTGTTTTAATAACACAACAAATTGATCCTCATAACAAGAATTCAAGAAGTGAAATTACAGTACACAAATCAAAATATAAACTAGCCTATCTCTAACTATACAATATACATTAGGAATGCAAGCTCTGTAACAATATAAAAACGCTTTTACACACATTAGTTGCAAAAAGCTGTTCTGTAATTCCAAGGATTTGTAGAAAAAAAAAAAAAAAGTCCTCCAGGATTCACCTTAAGTTATTGGCAACCTGTTGAGGAAAAATAATTTTACATGAGACCCTTGTCCTTTGAAGAAAAATCAAACACAATGAGAAAAAAAAAGTAAACAGCTTGGTTTGTTACTGCTATTTTTCCCCATCCCATGCTGCAAAGACAGCTGTTATTTCAGATCCCATTCAGAGAGCCAGAGGATGAATCCAGCCATTGCACTTCCTCAGACTAACTGGGCATGAAGAAAATAACCATCCCCCCAGTACTGATGAGGAAAACACCTTCAGTGAGGAGGCTGCTGACTAGAGCTTCTTAAAGCTTCCTGTGGTCTAATCTAACACGTAGCTCTTGCTACACACAGTACAGTTCTCTGTATATAATTCTGCTGCACGTGAATTTCAGACTAGAAATCGAAGGGAAAAGTAACTCCAAATGCCCCAAGGGTTTGTTTCAAAGCAAGACTCACTCTAACTCTTGTTAGTAGCAGGGGTCTTGTTCTCGCCTTCCAATTCTTCCACTCCCGCTTGCGTCATCAGGTCTGCGATGTTCTTCTCCAGGTCATCTATGCGACAGCTCATGTCATCGAGTTCACTGGAGTTAAGGACTATAGCAGCAGCTGGGGTTTTATTACAGCTTTGTTCAAACTCTTACGGTCACTTTAAAACCTTCCAAATCCCCTTGGTAACATATGTGAAAATACTTATGATTCTGTAGTGTACTGCAGCTATCTGACTTCAAAAAAAAGGATATTTCTTCCAATTATTTGGTCAGACATGGTTTGAAATTTGTCCTGCATTTGCTGAAGCAACGTCTGCACCTAATAGAAAGGAAAAAAAAAGAAGTCTGTTTTCTTTTCATTAAAGAAGTTGCTACACTGTTTAATCTCATGGGATGAGGTAATTACAATGCTCTCTTTCATTACTGAGCTCCACTGTGTGCAAGCTGTAGCATCATGAAGTAGCATCTTTACACATATATATGAATGTACACACAGGAGAACTCAGGCTCACTGAAAACAATTTTGTGACCTAGAAAATGCCTGCATTCCACAAGCAGGACTAAACCCGCAGCAGCTGCTTCCAGCGCCCTACATTAATCCCACGATGACACCTTTTCGGTATCGGAATAACAGCCTTTCCCACCGCACTCCCAAACTCCTGCTCTTCACCATATCCCCCCCAGGCACGGAAAACTCCTCATTGCGCAAGGAGGCCCCGGCTGCCCTGCCTGGCGGCACAACCCGCCCGGAGGCGGCACCAGCAGAGCGCTTCAGGGAGGCGAATGGCTTTGGTGACACGACGGTAACTGCGCTCTGACCTGAGCCGTCCCCGAGGGACTCGGCACAAGCAGCTCTGCGGTGGAAGCGGATTACAATGAGACCCGGGGGAAGGGCCCAGGCAACGCCGCAAGCCCAGCAGCCCCTCCGCAGCAGGCAAAGGCCGGTCGCCCAAACTCAGCCGCGCCGGGCCTCAGGAGGTAACTCCAGGGCCCGCGAACGGGCCGCGGCCG
>JANHFX010019281.1:55898-71387 GCA_027560015.1 Chloroceryle amazona | reverse complement strand
CCTTCTCCCCATAATAAACCAGCACCGAGTTCAGCCTGCTGGAAGGCATTACCAAATCTGTTCATTTGCATTTTGATCTAAAGTAGTCACATTAGGCTGCAATAACTCAAACTGTTCCCATGACAAAACAGTATACTAAGAACCTTGCTAATTAAACTGGAGATAAAATCTTCATATTTTTAATAGAATTTTGAAAATATAGCTATTTTTTTTTCTAGTTAAAGGATGTGATTAAACTTACATGATAATGAAAACCCTGATAGTTTTTAGAAAAATCTTTTAGTTATAAAGAGGAAAAAAATGACTGATTAATAAAAAGCAAACTAAGAGCATATTCTTCTGAACTTAAGCACCTGGGTTAATACTGAAAGAGGACCCTTTAAACACTGAAAACTAAATAATCAGAATCAAAATTTGGGAGGCAAAATGAGCTCTATAATGTCCAGAAAAAAATTTCTTTGAGTAAATAAGCCTGAAATTCAGTTTTTTGTATGGCTTCATATGAGGCAAAGTAAACTTTACAAAAAAACTCAGACTGAAACATTAACATTTTCCAGGCATTGTGGCTATTTTTTTTCTAATGTCCAGGCGTCCCTTTTTATCATTTTTCCTCAGCAGAGTGGTTAAAACCAATTAAGCTTTGCTAGACAGAACTCATTTTCTTGTGTCTTCCCAGAGGGCTGTTCTGGAAGGATTTTCTGGAGTGTATCTCAGAGTCTGTCACCACAGTAGATGCTGTTGATCACATCTATGTCCTACTGACAAAAGCCTGGTGAGGGCTTGTGCCACAGTTTCTCATTTATTTAATTATGTAGTAATTAGAAGGCTCATCCAAGAGAAAGGAATGCCAGATTCATTTTTTTCTTCTGGTATGAAGTGACTGAAATACAATACCCATGTTACTTTTATCTTAAGAACAACACTACATGATAATCTCCACCCTTTCTTTAGTGTTCATCATGTGTTCCAGAAATATGAAAGCAGACTGAAAACTGAGTGGACAAGCAGTCAAGAGGGAAGTAGACAAATCCACAAGCTCCTTATTAGAATTTCTGCCTGGAGATGGTGACATGGAGTTTTGAAATGCCAAAAGAAAATGTGAACATTTCTATCAGACAAATGACCACCAATGCCTCTGCCCCACCAGCATCTCATGGCAGAGATGCTACACCATCCCATAAACGGTGTTATTTAGACTGGGGCTGAATCTGTTCAAACCGTGAAAGGGTGCTCTAAGGCAGATGTGTTGTAATTCTCCATTAGCTTCATTCTCATGGCTTTCCTTCACTTCCAGAAATTGTTTCGCATTCTGAGTGAAGGAAGATGCTTCTGAATGCCTTTGAATAATTCTTTAGATCACAAAATAACAAAATGTTTGAGGTTGGATATGACCTCTGGACATCATCTGGTCCAACCCAGCTTCTCAAGCAGAGTCACCCAGAATCAGTTGCCCAGGGCCCTTTTCAGATGGGTTTTGAATAACTTTAAGGAGAGGAAGACTCCACTCTTGCAATCTGTGACAGTGCTCAGTCTCCCTCACAGTAAATAAATGTTTTCTGATGTTCAGATGGCATCTTTTGTTTGTGCCCATTGCCTCTTGCCCTATCACTGGGTACTACTGATAAGAGCCCAACTCCATTTTCTTTGCACTTTACTTTCAGCTATTTATGTACCTTGATAAGATATCCTCCAAGCCTTCCCTTTCCTAGGCTAAACAGCCTCATATGAAGAAGGAGACATACTTCATGGTATAGGCTTGTTCTCAATAATCCCCAAGGTCTTTATTTGACACCCTGTTCAGTGAAACTGATCTTTCTAGATACTTTTCTTGTATGAAGATTGCAACAAGTTTATAGGGAAAAACTGTACAGAGAGTACAGGTACCTAGTTTTGGATTATTTCATATGGACAGCTCTGAAAGACAAGGTACATCACAACATATTAGGATCCAAAGCCTCTGTTTAGATCTATCCCTTCACAATTTTTCATTTGTCTCAACTGAGAAACTAACAGAATGTTAAAATATTCAGAGAGGTAGCCAAAACAACAAAGTACTAAGTAGCAAGGTGATGATTTGAAGACAGAGCAGTAAAGGCTGAGACAAAATGCGTAGTGGTTAACAAAACTATGACAGAAAACTTTAAAAAGACCACTCCTCCACAGAGACAAAGACATTTTATTTTTAAGTAAAAGCACTCTATGATTTCAGTAAGCATCAAGATAAAGGAATCTATTAAATGACATCTTTCAAAATTTTGAAGTTATGACCCATTGAAAAAACACAAAAAGATACTAACACTGGTGAGATAAATGTAAAAATACAGTACAGCAAAATCATAATAGATTTTTATGAAAAACTTTTGGAAGGTATAAAAACTAACATTAAATCCTTTTCAAACAGATCAGCAAGAGGAAGTTTGACAGACAGTGTGTATATCCAATAGATGATCAAAGTGCAGAGGAATGTTAAAGATAAGGCTCTAGCAGAAAAGCAAAATCACTTTTTTTTTTTGTATCTACATTCACAACAGAGAACCTAAAGCAGGTAGCAAGGCCAGAAGCCTTGTTTGTGAGCAACTTACTCAAGGATCTGCCTCAAACAGAAGTGTCATTAGAAAAGATTCTAGCGTAAACTAGGGAAATGAATAGTAACTTGACTGACCCAGATGGTATTCTTCAAAGTATGAAATAGCTGACCTATTTAACTGTGCTGTGTGCTGTTAAAATTGCTTCAGCAGAGTTAGAACAGAGGATGACAAACATAAAGGTAATTTGGAAAAAAAAAATCTAAAATAAATCCCACAAACATGCAAATAAGTAATCTGATTTGTATACCAAAAAATGGTGGAAAGTTTAGTAACATCAGCCGTGTGTCCAGATGCACACACAATCACAGCAGCATATAATATTCTGGGGAAGAACCAGCCATTGGCTTTTGAAGAAAGGAGTCATGTCTCTCAAATCTACTAGAATTCTTTAAAGAAGTCATTGTGCACAAGAGCAAGAGTCATTGAGTTGTAGCAGGCTACTACAGTTTCCATAAAGCTTTTGACAAAGCTTTTACTAAAAACTCTGAAGAAAACTTGAATTGGCATGGGATAAAAGGGAAGTTCACTGAAAGCATAGGCAGCCATTTAAAAGGGTAAAATTAAAAAGCAAGAATAAATATTTAGCAAGTGTAAATGACTGAGGCCATTATTAGAATCCTGTAGGAATTCTCTATGTGCCATTTAATTTATTAAGCAATGATTGTTAAAAGGGAGTGAATGACATGACAAAGGTTTCTAACAATACTAAGTTATTTGGGGTGGTAAGGATGAATATTGACAAAAAACAGTCACAAATGAATCATCTAATGCCAAGTGACAAATGCATGATGCAAAATGGCAATTGAAATCCCATGTTTATTAAAATTAAAAGGTTTGTATAAGTAAAAAACATTTTGATTTCAAATATACAATGATAGGATCTCAACTATGAAAAAGATTTCAGATGTGAAGTCAATAATTTTATCACAACAACAGCTCAGTGCCCAGTAATTATCAAAGCACCAAGTAAAATGCAATAAATAATTAGGTAATAAAAGCCTGACAGAACAAGAAACATCATTATATCATTATACAATTCACAGCATGCTTATATCTTGATTACTGTCTGGTCAGGCAATTTCAGAAAGGATGTAGTTGAACAGCACGAGATGCAGAGGACCACAAATGAATTTTTTTACGTGAAGAACAAATAAATACAGAAGGACTCTTCATCTGGAAAAGACATTAAAGAGGTCTTTAAGGACAGAGAATATAATGGAAAAAGTAAATAGAAAACAATTATTTCCTAATCTGTATATTATGAGAATTGCTGGAAATCATATAAAATGATGAAGTATAGAATCATAGAAATGTCTGGGTCGGAAGGGACCTCTAGATGTCATGTAGTCCAACCAGTCCGCTAAGAGCAGGGACATCCTCAACTAGAGCAGGTTGCTCAGAGCCTCGTCAAGCCCCACTTGAATGTCTCCAGGGATGGGGCCTCCACCACCTCCCTGGGCAACCTGTTCCAGTGCTCCACCACCCTCATGGTAAAGAACTTCTACCTTACATCCAATCTAAATCCACTCTTTTCTAATTTAAAACCATTGTGCATTGTCCTTTCACTCCAGGCTTTTGTAAACAGTCCCTCTCCAGTCTTTTTGTAAGCTCCCTTTCGGTACTGAAAGGTGGCTATTAGGTTTCCCCAAAGCCTTCTCTTCTCCAGGCTGAACAATCCCAGCTCCCTCAGCTTGGAGGGGTGCTCCAGACTGCTCCATGTCCTTCCTGTGCTGAGGGCTCCAGAGCTGGATGCAGTATTCCAGATGAGGTCTGACCAGAGCAGAGTAGAGTGGTAGAATCACCTCTCTCAATCTGGTGGCCACACTTCTTCTGATGCAGCCCAGGATGCAATTGGCCTTCTGGGCTGCAAGCACACACTAGGAGGTTTAAAACAAACAGAAGGTGGCACTTATCCATGGCCGGTATTATTAAACTTTGGAATTAATTCCTATCATTTGTTGTAAATGCCAAAATTATAGATAGTTCAAAAAGTAATTGGACAAATTCATAAAAATGAAACTCATAAAAAGATATTCAATATAAAGTTATAATCAAAAACTCAGAACTTAAATTCTGAAAAAATCTTACTGTATACATGTGTTCTCTTTCTTATAACCTCCCTTACACATCTGTATGGGCCTCACTTCTGGAAGGTTTTTGATTTTAGGCAGCACAGTTGTTTCTAGTTTGTTATTCTCTTGCGTTTGATAATCAGAAACTGTTTCTTTTTTATATATTCCATGAAGTTAATGAGAAGATGAAAGCATTAAAAATCAGGAAAAAAAAAATGAGTAGTGAAAAAAACATTAAGACCAGTACATCAACTTGATTTAGAAATACTTTCTAAAATGACCACTTTGACAACGCATTCTGAGGCACCACCATTTCTCAAGAGTTGAAAACAAACAATGTAATATCTTCAATATTTCAAAGTAATGTCTCTAAGGTAGGATACTTAAAAAATATATATATATTTAATCCCATATCTATTTTTCCCATCTGTAGATTACTTTTCATGTTCAGGAGCTTCATGGGCAATGTTCAAATAGTTATTGAAGTCCTTTTGATTTTGCTGCTTTTTTTTTTCCCCCTTTTTCAATATTATGTTTAGAATTGCCAAATAAATTTTCAATCAACACTTAAGTATAGATTCCACACAGCTCTATGAAACAGCAGATAAGAATTTTTTTTTAGCAGGGAAACAAAACACACCGTTTCTCTAGATACACTGAGTATATAACATCCTCAACACTGATTTTTAGGTTTGAATTTTCTAATAACACAGCTTTTTGTCTCTAAAAACTAATCAAGGCTTTTTAAGTGTCTGAACTAAAAGTCCTGAAGCAGAGCTCAAGTCATATCAATGTCTCTATCTGTATTTGATTCAAGAAAATCCATCTTCAATTCGTAGCTCATTTCTTTTACACCTGTCTGCATCAGATTTGACTTGTACCTGGATATGACATTGGCTGAACTAACATCCTCTCTTCAGCTCACTTCTTGTTACTTAATGTCAAATACTATTACTACAAAAGTACCAACTGAAGGCTGGGGGAATAGTTGAGGTGGTTTCCAAATGAAGATTTCAAATCACAGCAGAGACAGAAATTTTTCATACTGGGTGTGTTTTGATGTAAAAGTCAGGGATTATGGGCAGTGAAGTCCTCCTACTCAGGGCAAGAGTTAATTAATTCTCCATTTCACAGGGTTCATCGATAGAAGTTCCTTAAGCATTTTGAGACATGTTGGTAAAAGAAATAAAACTCATACAGGCTAACATGACAGATTCCACCCTTCCTTTGGAAAATTTGAGGTGTTACCTGGAATTTATTGCACTAGGAAGAGTGAATTTATTTTAAGGATGCATTATGCTGACACAATCTTTAGTAATAGCACTATATTGTTATGTGTCCAGATGCAAATGGGTAGACTTTCTTCATTTCTTTTCTAGTCAATTTCTGTATACACCAGAATACTATAATTTATTTGGTGTGTATAACCAAATGCTTTTTAACTAATTTTCACTGAAAGATCATCATCTCTCTGTCACTTGGGATTTCTGTGTACTGTGGAAGATGACTGACTTAATTCATGTTTGTAGAGAGCTGTGAAAATGAAGAACACTTTAGGTATGCTTCTTTAATCATTGATATCTGTATTTGACTAGCATCTTCGATGCTAATCTAACAAGGGCTCTACAGCATAGGCATTCATAAAAACAAGGCACTGAGATAATCTACACTACATTTGATTTTAGCCAAAAGGCTGAGAATTGATCAGTTGCCAAGAGTAGCACTTCGGAGCCAGTCTGTCCCGTGACAGACTGGCAGATCTAAGTGTTCCAAAGCGGCTTCCTGGTGCCAGGAGACCCGCAAGCAGCACAGCAGCCGCTACCACAACGACAGCTTCCGCGAGAGCCGCAGGTGAGGCGGTGGTGGAGCTGCAGCCTCAGCAACACTGGCACTGCTGGCAGAGTGTGACAGAGATAACACTGGTGTCCACTGGGACCAGGTGAATGATCTGCTCAACCTCATGGCTGATCTAAAGGAGAGTTTGAAAGACTGAGGAAAATAATGGAGTATGAGAGGGAGAATGACTGGTGGAGTCAGGCCCTACCATTCTTGAGGATAGGGTAGCAGGTGAAGGCTCCACTAGAAAGAGAGGATCCCCTCTCCCTTGCCATGAGGTAATAGGAGAGGACCTAAGAGACGAGGGGGAATGGAAACAGGTTCCTGCTCAGCAAGACAGGCAAATCCTCTCCCGGCCTCCCTCCCCTACCTGTTTGCCCTTGTATGATGGGTATGGGGCTCTGGAAATTGAGGGACAAACATGTGACAAGGGAGATGAAAGTCTGTCCATTTAAGGGGTTACCCAAAGTAAGTTGGTCTCCCCCATGCATTAGGACCAGCTCTAACAAGAAAAAAA
This sequence comes from Chloroceryle amazona, assembly GCA_027560015.1. Lineage (NCBI taxonomy): Eukaryota > Metazoa > Chordata > Aves > Coraciiformes > Cerylidae > Chloroceryle > Chloroceryle amazona. The sequence goes on along the minus strand of JANHFX010019281.1, from coordinate 64,374 downwards.
GGAGGGTAATTGCAGTTGGCGACTGCCTTCTGAGAGGAGCCAAGGGCCCCACATGCCAGCCAGATCCACACCATAGGGAAGACTGTTGCCTCCCTGGGGCCAGGGTCAGAGATATTACTAGGGAACTCTCTGGCCTGGTAGGGCCATTGGACTGTTACCCTCTAATGATTATCCAGGTTGGTAATGATGATGTTATGGAGAGAAGCCTGAAAACAATTAAAAAATACTTCAGGGCCCTGGGGAGATTGCTTGAGGGCTCGGGAGCCCAGATGGTATTCTCTTCAACCCTTTCAGTGGCAGGGATGAATACTGAAAGAGGAAGGAAGACCCACCTGATCAACATGTGGCTGAGAGGCTGGTGCCACCAACAGAATTTGGGTTTTTTGAACATGGGGAGCTTTACACTGTGGGGGGGTCTGGGGGCAACAGATGGAATTCATCTGTCTCAGAGGGGGAAAAGAATCCTCACACATGAGGCTGGGCTCATTGAAAGTGCTTTAAACTAGGTCTGAAGAGGGAAGGGGATAAAACTAGGGATAAAACTAGGCCTGCTAGAGTTGAGCCTAAGGGTGGCAGGCTGTTGTTGGGAACTAAATCATTAGCTTGGCTCAAGTGCATCTACACTAATGCACACAGCATGAGCAACAAACAGGAGGAGATGGAAGCCGCTGTGCAGCAGGACAGCTGTGACATAGTCACCATCAAAGAAACATGGTGGGATGACTCTCATGAGTGGAATGCTGCAATGGATGGCTATAAGCTCTACAAACAGAATAGGCAAGATAGAAAGGGCAGTAGGGTGGCCCTCTATATTAAGGAGTGTTTTGATTTTTGATTGTGTGCAGGTCAATAAGTGTGATGGATCAGTTGAATGGTTATGGGTGGAGTTGAAGAGGCCAACGAGGCGGATATCCTGTTGGGAGTCTGTTATAGACCACCAACCAGGATGAAGAGGTTGATGAAATGTTCTATAGGCAACTGTCAGAAGCCAGAAAATTGCAAACCCTTGTTCTTATGGGGGACCTCAACTTACCAGACATGTAACACAGCAGAGAGGAAATAGCCCAGGAGGCTCCTGGAGTGTGTGGAAGACAGTCCTGACTCACCTGGTAAGGCCACCAAGGGAGGTGCTGTGCTGGACTTGGTATTTATGAAGAGAGAACGATTGGTGGGTGATGTGGTGGTTGGAGGCCATCTTGGGCTTAGTGACCATGAAATGGTAAGAGTTCTTGATTCTTGGCCAAGTAAAGAGGGAGGCAGCAAAACTATTACCATGGACTTCTGACAATCAGACTTCAACCTTTTTACATCACTGGTTGAGAAAGTCCCTTGGGTACAGTCCTAGAGGGCAAAGGGGTCCAGGAAATCTGGACTTTTTTCAAGAAGGAACTCTTAAAGGCACAGGAGCAAGCTGTCCCCATGTGTTGTAAGGCAAACTGTCAGGGAAAATGGCCAGACTGGCCGGACAGGGAGCTTTTGCTGGGATTTAGGAGAAAGAGGAGAGTCTACCACCTTTGGAAGAAGGGGCAGGCTACTCTGGAAGAGTATAGGGATTAATTAGGTCACGTAGAAAGAACTTTAGAGGGGCAAAAGTGGAACTAGAACTCAACATGGCCTACGCAGCATGAGATAATAGAAAACACTTTTACAAATATATTAAGAAAAAAAGAACCAGGGATAATCTCCATCCTTTTATTGGATGCAAGGGGGAACATTGTTACCAAGGATGAGGGCAAGGCCAAGGTACTTAATGCCTTCTTTGCCTCACTCTTTAATAGTCAGAGCAATTATCCTCATGGTATTCAGTCCTCTGAGCTGAAAGATAGGGATGGAGATCGGAATAAACCCCTCACAATCCAGGAAATAGTTGCGAATGACCTGCTAGATCAACTGGATACCCATAAGTCTATGGGGCCAAATGGGATCCACCCGAGGGTGCTGAGGGAGCTGGCAGAGGAAGTTGCCAAGACTGTCTCCATCATCTATCAGCAATCCCGGTCAACTGGGGAAGTCCTGGATGACTGGAGACTTGCCAAAGTGACACCCATCTACAAGTAGGGCAGGAAGGAGGATCCGGGGAATTACAGGCCTGTCAGCCTGACCTTGGTTGCAGGGAGGATTATGGAACAGTTCATATTGGGGGTGATCACACAGCAAGTGCAGGACAACAGGGGGATCAGGCCCAGCCAACATGGGTTCATGAAGGGCAAGTCCTGTTTAACCAGCCTGATCTTCTTCTACGATCAGGTGACCTGCCTAGTGGATGAGGGAAGAGCAGTGGATGTTGTCTACTTGGACTTCAGTAAGGCATTTGACACCATTTCCCACAGCATTCTGCTGGAGAAGCAGGCGGCTCATGTCTTGGACAGTTGGATTGTTCGCTGGGTTAGAAACTGGCTGGATGGCCAGGCCCAGAGAGTGCTGGTAAATGGAGTTAATTCCAGTTGGTGACCAATCACAAGCGGTGTCCCTCAGGGCTCAATTTTGGGACCAGTCTTGTTTAATATCTTTATCAATGACCTGGATGAGGGGATCGAATGCCCCTCAGTAAATTTGCAGATGACACAAAATTAAGTGGGAGTGCTGATCTGCTTGAGGGTAGGAAGGCTCTGTAGAGGGATTTGGACAGGCTGGAGTGATGGACTGAGGTCAGTGGGATGAGGTTTAACAAGACCAAGTGCTGGGTCATGCACTTTGGTCACAGCAACCCCAGGCAAGGCTACAGACTTGGAGAAGAGTGTCTGGAAAGCTGCCTGGTGGAAAAGGACCTGGGGGTCCTGGTGGACAGACAGCTGAACATGAGCCAGCAGTGTGCCCAGGTGGCCAAGAAAGCCAACAGCATCCTGGCCTGTATCAGAAATGGTGTGACCAGCAGGAGTGGGAAGGTGATCGTGCCCCTGTACTCAGCACTCGTGAGACCGCACCTTGAGTACTGTGTCCAGTTTTGGACACCACAGTGTAAGAAGGTCATTGAGGTGCTGGAGCGGGTCCATAGAAGGGAAACGAAGCTGGTGAGAAGTCTGGAAAACATGTCATATGAAGAGCAGCTGAGGGAACTGGTGGTATTTAGTCTAGAGAAGAAGAGACTGAGAGGAGACCTTATTGCTCTCTACAGCTACCTAAAAGGAGGTTGTAGTGAGGCTGGTGTTGGTCTCTTCTCCCAAATTACTAATGATAAATTGAGAGGAAGTGGTATCATATTGCATCAGGGGAGGTTTAGATTGGATATTAGAAAGAAATTCTTTACTGAGAGAGTGTTTGGGCACTGGAACAGGCTGCCAAGGGAGGTGGGGGGAACCATCATCCCTGGCTATTTAGCATGGAGTTCAGTCCACATAATTTATCCATTTCTTTGTCAAGGCACATGGACATAATTTGTAGTCCACTCCTTCTAATGTAAGGACCTGAAGCTTCTCTTCAGGCGAGAAGGAAAGGTCTCTAAAGATTCAATTTTCTTTTAAATATAGGTCTTTAACTGGAAAATTAGAGACCAATTCCAGTGCAGCAGAGCTCATCTGAAAACATCCATAAACTAGTGCTATATTGGTCCTTTGAGCCCTTTGTTTGCAATAAGCATGTTTTTTAAATTAGACCAATTAGACTTTTACTGGCTCAAAATCAGAAAATGTCACTAATTCCTAAGTCTGTTCAGGAGACAGTCTAGTTTACAGTCAGCCCATAAAATTACTCCTAACAGTAATCGGGCTTCTTCAGAGACCTTTTATAAAAAGCTAAGGACTGTACACCTCACTCTGGATTAATAGGGAGCTCAAGTCAGGAGATGTCTTCCAGAATAGGCACTTCTGAACAAGCATATGTAACAATTTAGTCTCATAGAATGTTGTCAAGTAATTAAAAAGGCACGTAATTAATTTTGTATAGTGTTCAGAAAACAGGTAGATTGGATTGTCATGTAGTTATTACACATCCAAGTCTCAGTTTAGGGAAGGTTTGCTTCAACTGTATTCTTCTTTTAGCTATGTTTACTGTCCTTTGCTTAAGCAGTTGAGCAGGTTTGTGTATTGCTCAAGAGAATTTATGTGCTTCGATGTCATTTTAAGCACCCAAGACTAATTCTGGATATGGTTATCAGCATATTGTGATCAGAAGAGCAAGTAGTTTTCCAAGGTTTTGTGAGTCCTGTATGAAATAGATTTAAATGCTAAGCTGTGAGCTCAAGGAGGGGAAAAAAGTTTAGGGCACATGATAGGAACTCAGGAAGTGTCTGTTGTACTGACATTCCAATACCCTGTTGCATTCGGACTGGTGCAGTCTGATGAACACTGGGACTGAGACATGCACGAACCAGAGCAAGAATTGTCAGTGACACAAACACGGGAAGTTGAGCAAGTCAATATTCCATGGATCTAAAGAGTACTCCTTGTCATGAAGATGAACATTAATGTTTCAACTTTTACCTTGTTGTGAAATATTTTCCACTGTTGCAAAAAGGACACAGACAATGTGGGGTTTCATAAAAAGAACTGCAGCCGGTCAAACCTGTGAAGTCTGCTTTACACAGCAATGGAACAGCTCCGTCTGGCATAGGATTTCCAGTTTTGGCAAGATATTTCAAGTAGTTGGATCGTCTGAGAAGAACTTTGAGTAGAGCACCAAGTATGACCAAAGACCTAGAAAATAAAAGCTGTGAAGAAATAGTGAACAAAGGGGAATTATTTAGACAAAAGAAGAAAAGTTTTGAGAGACATTATAGCCCTCAAGTGTGTGAAAGACTGGGGTACTGAGGAAGAAGGTGTCCTGTTTTGCACATTGATGGTGAAGTACAGAAGCAGCAATAGTCTTAATTTGCAGTAAACCAGTCTGAGATTAAATTTTAGGAGAAACTTTTAACAGCAGTAGTATTTAAGAACTGGAACAGTTAGGAAAATGAAGTGCTTCCAGTACTGAAGATCTTTGAGAACAGATTAGAGAAACATCTGGTGAGAATGATATAAATGTATCCGATCCTTCCTAGACCTCAAGTTCAATACAATGACCTTTGAGACCATTGCTTCTGTTATCCATATCTAAATTAAATTTGACCACCTAAATACTTTTTCTTTTTTTTTTTAATACGAAGTCATAGGCACCCCATTGCTTTTAACTGCATGTAACGAATGCCTGGGTTTGGAAGTTTGTTTCACAGATTTTTAAAAGTCTTAAGAAAGCTTAATGGAAATGGTTATTTTTTCAATAACTCATCCAGTAGGTTTCCCTTTGTCTATCTAACCTATTGTTTATTGTTTCAATGTATTTGGTTACATTTTCAAACATCAAACCAATGCAGAAGGTATCTATGGAACATGGTTACCTCACATGAACTTTTTTTCTTAGGTTTCATCCACATTTTAGAACAAAACGTTGCTTTAAGTTAAAACCTTCAAACAGAATTTTCTTCAAGAAGCCCTAGTTTGAAACTGGACTTTGGCAGCAGGAGAGTAGGGAAAAGAGTCTTAGCAGGATATTTATTTTGCTTGTTCTGTTAATTCCCAGCAAAGTCTGATCTAGCTATAATTCCCCAAAGAAGAATTTTGCACACTTGCTTAGCAAAGATTTCCTAAAACTTTGTAGCTATATTCTCCATATAGTCCTGTAACTTGTTCTTCCCTGTCACTCCTGGCTAATAGAGACCATGTATAGGTGGGTACCTAAAAAGAATGGATACTGAATGTTCTTAATGAGGACTTGTAAAAGAAGAATCTGTCTGACAAAAAATTCAGTTAACTTCATCAAAGTGTATGAATTGAAGGAAGTGGTCCTGTTCCAGAAAACTTGGCATAGTAATATAGGGACTGATGGTTAATTCTGGGGGGAGAAACTTGTATGGAATTGGTATTTGTTATCAGTCTTTAAAGAAGAGTAGGAATTGAGATTTGAGAAGAGAAATTAGAGACCTCAGATTCTGTGGAATTGATTATCTTCTCTTGCTGGTCACTTCCTGTTGATTTTACAATGGGCACATGTTGATAAATTGTTTGAGTTATTTTACTATCTGTCTGAAACATCATTGGAGGAATCCTGCAAAGGACAACTTTGTAAATGTCTCTTCTTGCCTCAGAAATTCCTCCCTCTGTAATGGAACCCAGCAAAGAACTCTCTGTACAGTGAATCATTTAATCCCTGCCAGAGAAGTAGAGAATGTGGATGCCTGTCAAAATGGATATAGAAAAGAGGCCAAAAAAAAAAAAAGTTTCTCATAAGGAATTTTGGTAGTTAAAATAATTTTCTTTCTAGCATTTCAGAGAATGCACTACCCTCAAAGCTCAACATACACAAGCTTTAAAATAAACTGAAAGTGAGGGAAGAACAGATTTAATTTAGAGCACAACAATTTGGAGCTCTGCTTGTGTTTTTTCTCTAAGACTTCTGGACTTGACTCAATTATCCATTTTTTATTTTGCTTAACAGTATACTTGACAGCTGTACACCATGAAGTGCAGAGTAAATATTCTCTTTGTTCAGTGGTCAGAGATTTTCCATTACATCCATCTTTTACAACTAGAGCAACATCTCTGCAACATATACATCAGTCCATATTCAAACAACCTATAAAGTGCTCTTTTTTTGGTGTATTTGAGACATACTAGGCACAAGCCACTGTATCACAAGCAAGTCTGATACAAAGAAGATCTACCTAGATTAGTTTTATTGTTTGAAGTGAGCTTTGGTAATGTAGGACATGGAATTTATAACTCTATTAGAGAAGACTCTTCTTGACAGAGGAATGCAGGGAAAGAGGAAATAGAATTTTAATGACCCACAGCACCTGCATGTTGTTTTGTGTATGACAGGGCTATTAATCCTTAGTTTCATGAAGTTTGATGGTTTTACTGAGTCTTCAGGTCCAGGAGGAATGGGAATATTAGAAAGTAACATATTTTGAACTGGAAAGTTTCTAGTACTTTAGAGAAAAGCCTGAAAATATTATGAAGAAAGCCCCTAATGTGAATATCCCAAGCCAAAACTAAACCAAAACAAAACCACAGAATACTCACTATTTTAAGAAAACCCTGATGTTTTTAAACCACTCCTTGCATTCTTACTTATTGTTTTGTGATATTTGCTGCTATCCGTGCCAAGAAGAGCAGAATTTCAATTTATAAGAAATAAAATGTATCAAGAACAATTGAATAGCTGCATAATGGGATATTTTTTGTGCTGCTTATGTTTGCCTGCAAAGTCAAAGCCTGGACATTTAGATAATGCAGACCAATATCTTATTTTCCATTTGAGATAGTTTTAGTTCTATTCCTTGTCATAGGTAAAATAACCTTCACTCACAATCACTTCCTTTTATACTGGTCATTATCCACAGTCATCACAGACCACAGTTCATTTCTCTTTATGGAATGGTTTTCTTGTATTTATTTGCTAAGTCATTGTTCTGGTTAACCCCTTTCCTACTTAACTAGTATAAAAATAATCTTAACTTTAATCTGCAATATACATGCTTGCAGTTCTCCTGTTTGCCCCACAAAAAGTAACATACATTAGCAGAAGAAAGTTGAAGATCTAGGACAAAAAAAAAAAGGAAAAAAAATAATTGAAAATATCTAAAAGAAATTACAAGGAATAATTCAACTTCATAATTTTTTTTTCCATAGCACTCCACTGACTTCCACCCACAAAAGATCTCTTCTAACTTTGGCATGAGTATAATAACATTTCCTTTGGAGTAAATTCATGAAGTTATAACCCTTCAATTGAGTCAATGTAATTTCTAATACAACTTTTAGAAAGGTGTTGAAATACCCTTTAAAGAAGGCTCAACCTCTGAAGTTTGAAAAGCTTAAAAAATAATCTCTTAGTTATCTTGCACTAATGTGATAATCTTTGCCAGGAAACAAAAAATAATTCACAGTTTCTGAATGGTTGGTGATTGGATCTTAACTGAGATATGCCAAGTTTGGATCCAAATGAGTTACAGCCTCACAGTTAGATGGTAAAAACCTGTTACACATGTAACAGAAAATGGTGCTCCCTACCCAAAGCTGTGTCTGTCTCTCCAAGAAAAGCAGATACTATTAGCAAAAACATGTACATATTACTGTAGGCAGGTGCATATATTTCCTTGTGGAATCTTAAAAGAAATTTACATCTGTCTTCCTTGCAAAAGGTTTATAATCAGACAGAAGTATTGACATTGATTTATATGAGTTTCTGTAAAAAGATGTTATCTTTCTTTTGGGCCAGTAGATGCATGCAAAGTCAGACCAGTATATCTCATCTTGCACTAACTAGAAAATTGGCAGAGGTAGAAAATTGAGCTGCTTCCCTCTCAATGAATTTTGCAGTTTTGTACAAAAGTGATACCACTGCTGTACTTCCACTGCAAGAACTTCATAGAATCGTAGAATGTTAAGGGCTGGAAGGGACCTTGAAAGATCATCTAGTCCAAGCCCCCTGCCAGAGCAGGATCACCTACACTAGGTCACACAGGAATGCATCCAGGTGGGTCTTGAACATCTCCAGAGAG